>CM076584.1:1045528089-1045824811 GCA_034641835.2 Pinus albicaulis | reverse complement strand
TTTGCACAAAATCATTAATGAAAAATTCATCATAGGTAAGCTTGACATCATGCAACTTCTACATACCCTTATTATCCAATGGCCTGAACGAGCCTACTAGAGTTCCATGGGGACTAATGATTTTTCTTTTATTACCGTCAACAAAGTTTATTTCCCATCATATAATGTCTACATATGGCATTAGCCTTAGTCTTGCACTAATTTTATGTAGCCTAGAAGTTGATGAATCACTTAATGGGGATCTTTGGCCAACATTTGGGTCTTCATCTAGTACTGTAGAACTGGTTCTTTTGTCAACATATTCTGATTATTCTTCCATTAGTTTATAAATTCCATCCCATTTTTACATGTTGAAATCTTGAATACAGATTATAATGTCTCAGAACAACCAAACCTATGTATTTTTATTATCCATTTATTCTAACAACAACGTGGCAGGTCTAGCTATCTACTGAATGAGATATTTCTTCCTAGCTCTTCCCATATTGAAAAAATCACCTAAAGATTTAAAAGGCATAGGCTTTGGAAGCTTGGTAAGTCTTGAAAATTTCTTTAGCTGCAGAGAATAGAGAACATGAAAATTATGAAGTAAAAATCATATAAAGACAAAGGTAAATCATAATAAATGACAACTTAATCATATAAATAATCATGGCTTACAAAAATCTATCAATCTACCATCAAATTGGAATAACACTTGGCATTCAATCATAATAATTAAGCACAAAATTTGAAATGCATTCATGGAGATATGGCCCACTTAATGAATATATAATTGCGGCGTACAAAAATATATCAATTTACTATCAAATTGAAATAACACTTGGAATTCAATCATAATAATTAAGGGTAAAATTTGAAATTCATTCATGGAGATGTGGCCCACCTAATGAATACATAATCACAACGTACATCTATCAATTTACCGTCAAATTGAAGAAACACTTGGAATTGAATCATAATAACTAAGTGTAAAATTCGAAATGCATTCGTGCATATGTGGCCCACTTAATGAATACGGAATCATGACGTACATCTATCAATTTATCGTCAAATTGAAATAACACTTGGAATTCAATCATAATAATTAAATGTAAAATTATAAATGCATTCATGGAGATGTGGACCACGTTAAGATATACAAGTGTTATGGGATAATTGTCTAGTTGATATGAGGTGTAATCTGAATATGCTTGCATCATCATCTTGGGTCAATCATATATCAGAAAGAATTTGGTATGGAGAACTCAAGTTATAACCAAGATCAAATTTATTGAGATGATGTGGATTTAAAAGGTGAAATGAACTAATCAAAAACAACGAGAAGGACCCACCAACTTACATATATTGGGTTTTATTTTCTTGGTAGAAATTCACAAAATAATTTTTGGGAATAGGGTTTTGATAAAGGGTGAACAAGGATTTTCATGAGAATAAAGATTATGATATTTAAATTAATTTTTATATGAGACCTAACATTTTGGGATGTTCACAATGGTTCTCACCTTAGGCTTATCCAAATTATGCAATGGTTGATCCTTGACCTAATTTTGTGACGAAATTTTCTTAATTGCAATTGGAAGCTTGTGTGCATCCATTTTTTGATGAACTCTATGATTCATATACTAAACTGCCTAATGGCCATCCTTTTCCTGCTCTTTTTGAGTTCAAGCTAGAGGGTATTGGCAACAACATATTTTTCCTATTCTTGTTTTCTAGTTTCGAATATGTTGAACTAATGTAGTCTGTCAATGTGTTTTTCTTTTATGTTGTATTTCCTTATATTCTTCATGGAAATTTATACATCACAAATTATCATATATATTTGTCTTACGAAATTAAATGGGGTCACCCTTGAGCTTCTTTATAAGGAGGAAATTTCCACATGTTAGCCTTTAGATATTGTTGCATATTGTTTATGAATAAAATAACAGAATGTTGTGTAAATAATTTAGTAGAGGTTGTACGGTGGTCAGTACTAGGAGTTGTGATACTTACAATAGTGGTTGGAAGTCAAACAATTACCACTGGGACATTTTCAATTATCAACCAAAGCTTGGAACTGGGTTGCTTTCCTAGGGTAAAATTAGTGCACACATCTGCCAAAATGCATGAACACATCTACATTCCAGAAATCAACTGGATTTTGATGATCCTATGCCTAGCTACTACTATTGGTTTTCAAGATACAAAAAAATGGAGAATGCATTTGGTATGTGCTGGTTTTGTTCTTTACACCTTATGTGTGTATTTTGGATTTAATCATAGAACAATTTTTGTTAGTGAAAGAACATGTTTTTGAGTATAAATTTCTAGAGTAATTCATATTGTTGATAATTTTCTGGACTGAACTGTGTGTATTATCTTGGACGTTTCAAGCTAATACATAGTTCAGTCCAGAGAACTATCAACAAAAATAATATGTTTTCATTATCCAATGTAATGAATGTTGAAATGTTTGGTATTCCCGTGGCAGGTTTAGTTGTCATCAAAGTCATGTTGGTTACTACCTGTCTTGCATCATTGGAAATAATTATATGTTTGCATAAGAGTATTCTACTAACAATATGCTTTCTACTTTTCTTTTGTTCTATCGAATCCCTCTACTTCTCATCTTCTCTCATTAAGCTTCTATAAGGGGCCAAGTTACCTATTCCACTCGCTCTCATATTCACGATTATCTTGTATGTGTGGAATTATGGGACAATAAATAAGTATGAATTTGACTTTCAAAACAAGGTATCCATACAAATTTTTCTTTCACTTAGTACTGGTTTTGGGATTGTTAGTTGCGAAAAGACTAGAAGTACCATCTCTATTCATGAATTTTTCAAATGTATGGAAGAGAATGTTAAGAATCTCTACGTCACTTATATCCATGATGCATTGCAAAAATACAAGTATGTGTACCTTACTTGAAAATTTCCTTGTATAATCTAGTAGATATCAGGTTCTCTAGCTTGTCAAGTACCAAAGGTGCTTTAATTCCTCTTCCATGTAGGTTTTAACCCTGAACAAAAATTATCTACACACGAATCTTATAACAGAAAATAAACAATAGCGAGAGCATAAAACATAAAACAAATAAACACGGAGATTTTCCCCTGGATCCCAAATCGGCATGACCAGCTTGATTTTTCATTATATTCCTTTTAGTGTTACAACACATATATATACATGCCAAAGAATACATGAACCCTAATCCATTAACCCTAGATTAGAACATAACCGTAGTTCCCTTGACCGGATCTACAAAAAATACCAGGGGCCGAAAACCATCATACCCCAAAACCATGTGCAAAACCATGCACAAAACCGTGGGTACGAACCACCCATCGGAAATTAAGGACAAAAAATTTTCGCCGGGGCGCTGCCCCGAACCTCGACAAGGGGGGCTATCGTCCCCCCTCTTACCCCCCCGCGCGTGCTTATTTGTGGAAAGAATATAACACATACCCAACGTTCTCCCACTTGTTGTTTTCTTTCCATAGGAGAGCTTAGTCATTGGCCCAATTCTTCAACACCCATTGTTTCTCTACACCAAGAGAACTTCTGAGTGCTCACAGACTTCGTCAATGCATCTGCAACATTCTTCAAAGTGTCCACCTTTACCAGCAACACCCTTTTAGCCTCAACCATATCTCTAACAAAGTGATATTGAACATCAATGTGCTTTGTCTTTGAATGGTAAGCAGGGTTCTTAGCCAATAAAATTGCACTTTGGCTATCACAGTCTATCCTTATAGCTTGTTGTACCAACCCCATACTTGAACACAATCTCTGCAACCAAACTGCTTCCTTGCTTGCATGAGTGGATGCTATGTATTCTGCCTCTGTAGTTGAAAGAGCCACTATAGACTGTCTTTTACTCATCCAACTGACTGCGCCTCCAAATAGGCTAAACACATACCCACTTGTAGATCTTCTTTGGTCCAGATCTCCAGCCCAGTCTGCATCAACAAAACCACGAATTTCCAACATTCTTTCCAATCCTGGTCTTCCCTGGTAGCAAAAGCCATAATCACTAGTGCCACGTAAATATCTGAAAACCCGCTTCACTACTGTCCAATGCTCCTTCCCTGGGTTTGACATAAACCTGCTCAATACTCCCACTGCATGTGCAATGTCTGGTCTAGTACAGACCATTGCATACATCAGGCTACCCACTGCACTTGCATATGGAACATGGGACATATTCTCCTCTTCTTCTTGTGTCTTGGGACACTGTTCAGTAGACAGATTTACACCTACGGGAATAGGAACATTCACCAGTTTACTATCCTGAATTTAGAACCTCTGCAATATAGTCTCGACATACTTCCTCTGGTTTAACCAAATCTTCCTCTTTTCCCAATCTCTCTTAATTTCCATGCCCAAAATATAGTTTGCAGCACCAAGATCCTTCATGTCGAATTTAGAGAACAGTTGGGTCTTCAAATCTTGGATAATTTCTTTGTCATTTCCAATCAACAAAATATCATCCACATACAAGACCAAATAAATAACACGGTCACCAATTAATTTAAAATAAACACAGTGATCCTCCTTGCTTCTGGTGAAGCCAAGTCTCCGTATATAGGTATCAAATTTCTGATACCACATCCTTGGTGACTGTTTTAACCCATACAGAGACTTCTTCAACCTGCATACCAGTTCTTTCTTACCCTTCACCATGAAGCCTTCAGGTTGCTTCATGTAGATCTCCTCTTCTAGATCCCCGTGAAGAAATTTTGTCTTCACATCCATCTGTTCTATCTCAAAATCAAATGCAGCAGCAACAGATAAAAGTAATCTAATAGAAGTAACTTTGGCAACGGGAGAAAAAATATCACCAAAATCAATTCCCAGCACTTAGGAATAACCTTTTGCTACCAATCGAGCTTTGTATTTCTCCACCTTGCCTTCTTCATTCATCTTCTTCTTAAACACCCATTTTCTCCCAATGGGCTTCCTTCCAGCCGGCAACTCCACCAAATCCCATGCCTCAATTTTGTGCAAGGATGCCATTTCATCAACCATGGCCTCCTTCCAGAGTTTTCCATCCTCTGAATCTACTGCCTCCCTGACAGTTCTGGGATCATCATCAGTTATAGTTAAGGCAAAATTTGAATAGAAAGCAGATGGACTATACCTTTCTGGTTGTCTTCTTTCCCGAGCTGATCTTCTCACAGCTGGAGTTTGTGGCTCTTCCCCTTCTGAGTCTTCTTCTGTTGTAGAGTTTGATTCATCCTCCTTTAGCTCAAACTCTATCTTCTCAGGTTCCTTTGGTATGACTTCATGTTTAACAACATCTTTCACCTCTCTAAACACCACATCTCAGTTGTACACAACCTTCCTTGTTTCCAGGTTCCAAAGCTTGTAACCTTTTAAACCATCCTTATACCCAATAAAGATGCACCTTTCGGATTTATTATCCAACTTGGTCCTTTTCTCCTTTGGAACATGTACATATGCATCACATCCAAATACCCTTAGATGTGAAAGAGAGGGTTTCTTACCAGTCCATACCTCATGTGGAGTCTTATCCTCCAACGCTGATGAAGGTGATCTGTTAACTAAGTAACATGCAGTCTCCACTACCTCTGCCCAGAATTCTTGTCCTAACCCGGTACCACTGAGCATGCTTCTTGCCTTTTCCATTAGTGTTCTGTTCATTCTTTCTGCAACTCCATTTTGCTGAGGTGTGTATGGAGTAGTCTTCTGCCGTGCTATACCACACTTCTTACAGAACTCTTCAAATTCCTTCTTGCAGAACTCCCCACCATTATCTGTCCTCAGTGCCTTTATCTTCTTCTCTGTCTGGTTTTCCACCAGAGCCTTAAATTCTTTAAATTTTTCAAATACTTCAGATTTCTTCCTCAAGAAATATATCCATGTATTCCTTGAGAATTCATCTATGAATGAAACATAGTACACAGACTTTCCTAGTGATGGAACTGACACAGGTCCAAACACATCACTGTGCACAAGTTCTAATATCTTGTTCACCTTCTTAGCACCAGAAGGAAAACTCACCCGATTCTGCTTCCCATATACACAATGTTCACAGAAATCGAAATCCAGAGAGAAATTAGACATACCTTCTACCATACCATTTCTATGTAGTATCCAAAGGCCCTTCTCTCCAATATGTCCAAGCCTTTGATGCCATAGCATAGTCTTTTCTCCAGAGACAGCTAAGCTTTCTGCTCCATTTTCAGGAACCACATAACTATTACACCCATCAATAACAGTGCTACCTTGTAGCTTGTACAGAGTTCCAGTCTGAACTCCCCACATTAATACCAGTGCTCCCCGAACCATCTTGCAGGCATCTTTCTCGAACACTGTTTTTACACCTGCATCATCCATCTTGCTTACAGAAATCAGATTTCTGGCCAATGCAGGAATATGTAGAACACCAGGAAGTGTTCTAATCCTTCCACCTTGCAGCTTCAGCTTGACTTTTCCACGTCTAATGATTCTGGCCTTCCTATCATCCCCTAGGAAGACATCACCACCATCATATTTCTCATATTCGCAGAACCACTCCCTATGGGGAGTGAAGTGAAAGGATGCACCTGAGTCAATCAACCATGACTCATGATCTACATGTGTATTTGAAGAAGAAGCTAAATACACATCCCCACCTTCATCCGAGGTGGTTTTTGCCTCTGCAGAAGGAGCATCATCAGATCCCTTTCCTTTCTCAGGAGCTTTAGATCTACAATCCTTTTTGTAGTGCCCTTCCTTTCCACATTTCCAGCACACCTTTACAAACTTTCCAGGAGATTTAGATCTCCCTCTAGATTTAGATCTCCCACTCGAAACCTTATTCTTGTTTCTGTTCTGGGACCTTCCTCGTACAAATAAGGCATCTCCATTCCGACCCTCCATATTTCTCCGTCTCATTTCCTCCGACAGCAAGGCTGAGACAATGTCATCAAAATTCAAGGTAGTTGTATTGCTACCTATTGCAATAACGAGACTGTCCCACGAGTCTGGTAGAGAGCACAACAAACTGATGCACTTATCTTCATCTGAGATTTTAATATCAACAGACGACAGCTGACTTACCACAGTATTGAAGGCGTTCAGATGCTCTGTCACCGAGTCTCCATCCTTCATCCTCGGGTTATACAGCTTTTTCCGCAGGAACAACTTATTCACCAGAGACTTAGATTGGTACAAAGTCCCAAGTTTTTCCCACAAATTCTTCGTCGTAGCTTCCCCAGATACATTCAACAATACTGAATCTGACACACACAACCGTATTGTGCTCTTAGCCTTCCGATCCAATTTCTTCTAGTCTTCATCTAACATTGCCGTTGGTTTAGTACCTGGATCTACCGTGATCCACTGATCTTTATCCACCAGCAGATCCTCCATATTGAGCTTCCACAACTCAAAACTCTGACCATTAAATTTCTCGATCTCTATCTTTCCGCTGCTCACCATATTCTTTCATCGCAAGAATCGATCCCGCAGATCTCCCACTGCACAGGGTCTACCACAGGCCCGAGCAAAAAACCCTCAACAACAAAGGCGTCCCCTTGAAGCCGAAACAGCTCTGATACCAAATGTAGGTTTTAACCCTGAACAGAAATTATCTACACATGAATCTTATAACAGAAAATAAATAATAGCGAGAGCATAAAACATAAAACAGATAAACACAGAGATTTTCCCCTGGATCCCAAATCGGGACGACCAGCTTGATTTTTCATTATATTCCTTTTAGTGTTACAACACATATATATACATGCCGAAGCATACATGAACCCTAATCCATTAACCCTGGATTAGAACATAACCATAGTTCCCTTGACCGGATCTACAAAAAATACCAGGGGCCGAAAACCATCATACCCCAAAACCATGTGTAAAACCATGCACAAAACCATGGGCACGGACCACCCACCGGAAATTAAGGACAAAAAAATTTTGTCGAGGCACTGCCCCAGACCCCGACGGGGGGGTTATCATCCCCCCAAGCGTGCTTAGTCGTGGAAATAATATAACACATACCCAAAATTCCATAGAATATGAAGACTGGTAGGAAGCACTTTGATGCTGAACTATAGGCAAAAAAAGGATGCATATAATGTTGAAGTTCTTGGTAGTTCATTAGTTTTCTTCTGTGTTCCCTAAAGAAAAAACCCTATCCACTAGAATAAACCCAAATCACCTAATTAATAGTAAGACCTACTCCAAATGTTACATATAATTCCCTCACATTTGAATTTACAGATGATAGAGTGGAACATAATCAAAGATCCAAACATTGTGACGATGTTTTCAACCAGAGATTTTTTTTTTTTAATTTTCAACACTGTTAGTATTTTGACACCAGTAAAACCGTCATAGTACTTGGGGTTTTTGATCTTTTGACGACAATTCCTATGTCTGAACGACACAATTCCCAAGCATAAATGTCGCAATTCCTATGCCTGAATGTGACAATTCCTACGTTCTTGTGACAATATTTATTATGCCTGAATGACACAATTACCCCTCCTAAAAGTTGAAATTCCTACGCCTAAACTTCATATTCACTACACCTAAAATGTTTCAATTACCACACCTAAACGTCACATGATTGTGACAACCATGATGTCTGGCTGTCGAAATTGAGACATTCCTTTCAATGACCTTATCATACGTCAACGTTGCAACTCATACACATAGATATCATAATTTCCACTCTTAAACATTGTAATTACCATGCCTAAACATCTCACGGCCGTCACAAACAGGTTGTCTCGCTATTGGAATTGAGAGGTGGCTTGTGATGACCTTTCCCACACATAAACATCACAACTATGTCAAGTTTACATCGATAATTCGACACCAATTTCGATGGCACAAATAGGTTGTTTTCAAATGAGATGCGGCGAAGATTTCCATCAAAATTCCAACCCCAGGAATTGTGAAGACATTTTCTGTTGCAATTTTGATGATCAAGGAAACGTCAAATATATGACTGTAAAATAAATGACGTTTCACAAAAATATATTTTCATCATTATTGCTACAAATTATCGTCACAAGAAAGACAAAGAGCCATCGAAAATTGGCTCAATATTTAGTAGTGAAACTTGGACATAAGGGTTATTAGACATCCATATGTTGATGTCACCATGACATCACACTTTCCACGTGGTACACCCTGAGTGGGACATGTGTCACTCAAATTCGGGCCCATTGGATGACTGAAAATTCCATTTCTGCACATCAAATGGTAGCTTTTGGTGACACCATGTGTCACCATGTTGACGTAAACAATCCACGACATCTCCCAATAGAACCATGCAATGTTTCTTCATCTGATTGGGAATTTAACCTTCATGCATTTTCACCTTCATCCAAATGTTGATTTGTTGGGAACACCGTTGATTAACCTTGGACTTGCTTGCCATTGAGGCTCGTTACCTAGTGTAATAATTCTTCTATTCATGGGCATTGATCTGCCAACTCAATGGTGGATGGACTCCAAAATTGCATGATGTTTAACCCTTTAATTTTTTGGGTTTGGTCATATAGTTTGGCCTTTTAATTTTTTTCCCAACAAATTGTGATTTTCAATAGGCCATAACTTCTCATCCGAGAGGAGTTTTTCTAAGCATGTTAGGTCCATATAATACTAGTGTAGCCCCCATATTTTTATTTTTGTGCCCCATATAAACCCACTATTGTTATTATTGTGCCCCATAGAATCCCACTATTATTATTTTTTTGGACATACATTGTTATTGTTATGTAGGCCCTAATTATATTGTGACCCCTTAGACTCCTATATATATCAAGGAGGACTTTCCATTTGAATCATTCAAGACTTGTTCATTTATGTAATTTAAAAGGAGGTTTCCCCCTCAAGAAGCTTATTTTCAAGTTCTTGATCTATATTTTGTTTTGTTTTATGAACTCATTACATAAAATTTGTAATTAGAGCTTTGGATCCTAAGGTTTCACTTCTTCAAACATATCATCTTATAATTTTCACTATAATGTTTTTTATGGAAGGTTTCAAAAGCTAAAATTTTGACTATGTGATGAAAAAATTGTGATGAACATATTTTAAATATTTCAAAGCTTGGTTCACTATAATTTTTTAGATATGGTTCAAGGAATTTAGGGTTTCTGCATGCTCTAAAATTTTGTCTCAAAAAGGTGTTCTGAGTAAAATCGTCATAACTTTCTCTTCCTGCAATGGATTTAAATTTTATGAAAAGTGAATAGAATCTAGTTTCACATTTATCATTTTCATGGCCAAAGGTTAAGATAGTGGCACGTTTCATTTTGTACAAGTTATCTCTATTGAACTAGTCTATAATCAGGTAATTGTGGGAAAATTGGCATAACTTTACCTTGAAGAATCTAATATCGTTCTCACTTGTGGAATTGGAAATAATACTTAGAGGGGTAACATAGGACAAAATTAAGACCTTTAAGAGATGAAATTATAGAGATACAATAGTTTCAATATAAAGCTCCAAAAATAAAGAAAAAAGGTGTGTATTTTATAAATTTTCATAACTTTTGTTTGAAAAATTAGTTTAAAGTGATTCAAAGGGCATAATGAAGCATAGATATAATCATTTGGTTTCAATGTATCGTAAAAAAAAATGAATATTCCCAATAAGACAAAATGAATTTTTATTATGATGCATGAAGAAGACGAAGAAATGAAACATGATATATCAAAATTACAGGACCAAGTGCAACAAATTTCACTCTCACAAAGAGCAACAAAAAATGATTTGGATGGTTTAAAATCATAAATGAAAGGTGACATTGAAAATTTAAAAGAAGAAATAAAAATTGACATGAACGATTTAAAAGAAGACATGGAAGGGTTGAAGGAATGTTTGACAAAGTTGATGCAAGAAATACTTCCTAGTGGTGATAAGGTAGTCCATGAAAATAAGGAAGAAGATAAAATGAATATGAATTATGATTTTAGAGACTCTAATAGTGGGTTTAATACTCTCGACATTCCAAATATCGATATGAAAAAGCTTGATGGAAAGGATTCAGTAACATGGATCGATATGAGGAAGCTTGATGGCAAGGATTCAGTAACATGGATAGATGGAGTAGTTCTTTGATCTACATGATATGCAACACACAAAAAAGGTACACTTTTAATATTTATATTTAGAACCCAATAAGTTTATGTGGTATTTATGGATTTTTCCTTATAAATGACTTGTCACTTGGATAATTTTTACAGATGAATTGATAGCACATTATGGGGATAACAGGAGAAACACATTCTTTATCTAATTGATAAATCTCAAACAAAAGGGTTTAATGGCGGAGCACATTGAAGACTTCTAAAGATTGAATATCAAGGTAACTAATATCTAGAGGATCATATGATTGATGTATTGATAGGTAATTTAAAGAATAAAATCCAACATGAGGTTCACCTTTGGGAAAATAATTTAATGGAGAAGGAATTCAGGGTGGCAATAAAAGTTGAAAGAAAAATTATGTAAATAAGGAGGTCTACCACTCACAACTATAAACATGGAAGTTTTAGTGCACCTAGATTTCCAAAATCTACAAGTTTGACACCACAACAACTAGAGGGAAAAGGAGAAAAAGGAATTTGTTACAGTTATGGTAGAAAATACACTAAAGGTAAAAAGTGTGTTGAGAAGAAATTATTAGATTTTGAAGAGGAGGAAGAAAAGGAACAAGAAATATCAAAAAAATAAGATATACACTAGGAAGCAACCCCAAGGGTTGAAAAAGAGGAAATTAATCTGACCATATATTGTAATGCATTGGCAGGAATTACCACCTCTCAAACTCTCGAGATAGAAAGGTATATCAAGAAGAAAAAGGTAATAGTACCGATTGATTCAGGTAGTACCCATAATTTTATTAATTTTAAGATAGCCAGGGATTTGAATTGCTTTATATACCCATCACCAGAGTGTCAAGTGATGCTTGCAGATGGAAGAAATACAAAGTGACCAGGGAAGTGCTATAATATCAATCTAACGATGGGGTATATGTATTGAATAGTCCAATGATTTCCATTCCAATGGGTGGTGCTAATGTTATAATAGGAGTCCAATGGTTACAATCTTTTGGGATGATAACTTTTAACTTTTAATAATTTTTCTATAAATGAAAGGAAATTTAAATAAGGGGTATAACTGGGAGACCTAGTAACATAATAAAATCTAATGGAATGAAAAATATTTTGAAAAAGAAATAACGAGGTGTAATTCCACAATTATGCTCACTATATGTCCAAACATCCAAGTCACCCATTTCTCCTAATCTCCAACGAGTCCTTGACAATCATTCCATGATATTCAATACTCTAAAGGGTCTCCTACCTATTTTTTATCATGATCATGCTATTCGCTTAATTCTAGGAAGTGTTTCTCAAACATCAGACTGTATAGATATCCCTATGCCCAGAAAAGTGAAATTGAATGTATGGTTTCAAAAATTCTAGAGGCTGGTATAATTCAAGCTAGAAAAATTCCTTTCTCTGCTCCAATAGTATCGGTACATAATAAGGATGGATTATGGCATATGTGTCTAGATTATAGGGCACTCAACATGTTCACTATGAAAGATAAAGTTTCCACTCTTATTATTGATGAATTTTTGTATGAATTACATGGAGAAATTTACTTCACCAAGTTGGATCTTCATTCAATATATCATCAAATTAGAATGAAGACTAAAGACATTCCGAATTTTTTTTTTAGAACTCGTGAAGGTCATTATGAATTTTTGGTCATGCATTTTGGCCGTACTAATGCACCTTCCACATTTCAAGGTTTGATGAATTCTATTTTCAAACCCCTCCTTAGAAAATTTGTGTTGGTATTTTTTGATGATATACTAATCTACAACAAGTCTTGGAGGATCATGTTCAACATGTTGATAGGGTGCTCAAACTATTAGAGGAGAAACAATTGTATGCAAAAAAATTCCAAGTGTTTCTTTAGGGTTAAAGAGTTGGAACTTTTGGGTCATATTGTATCTCATGAGAGTGTTAAGGTAGACCCAAAAAAAAAACCATCAAGGAATGGAAAATACCCACAACCTTAAGGCATATTCGAGGATTTCTCGGGTTGATAGTGTAACAAACTTGGTTAAAATTCCATGTAATAAAGTTAATAAAGATACAATAATAACCAAGGTCATAATAATAAGGGACACGTATTCCAAGTTGAATGTTGGGCAAAAAATCCTAGTGTGGGTGTTCATTTGGTTTATTATGGCTCAAGGCAATTGGGAAAGGCAATGGAAAAGGATTTGGAAAGGAAAATTGGAACTATTGGCATTTTTTTAATGAAAATAATGGAAATTAGGGGAAAAGGAAAGTGGAAGGTCACAGGTTGCATGTGAGGAGGAAAATGAAGGAAAATAATGGAAAATGAAAAAAATAGAGGCCTTATTAATAAAAAGGCTTATGAGGATCAGTTGGTACCTTTTTTCCAGTTCATTTTTGGAGATCTCTCTCTCACTCTTAAACACTTAGAGAATTCTTGGAGAATTCTAGCACTAGATCAAGAAAAGAAAAGGAAGAGAAAAGAAGGAAAAGGGAAGAAAATATCAAGAAAGGAAGAGCATAATAAAATGGATACAATTGGATTACTTGCACGTATCGAATTGCATGTGTGATTTCCTTACTAGATTCGGCATGCATGTGTGTATTTTGTTCTCCTACTAACATTGGCATGGGTTTTTCCAAGCGTGACAGTGATTTTCAACCTTGCCTTGCCATTTCCAAATAGCCATGGTGTGATGGGGTTGTCTCATTTTCGTTGAGTTGGATTTCCAGATGGTTTTGAAACTGAGTGGGGTGGTCTCTAGAGAAGGTCAAAAGGCTTAGGAATCCCTGGACCGGTGAAGGTGGGATTGCGGTAAATCCAGATTGTGTATACCTCGGTCCTCGACTGGTAAATAGAGGTATATATGGTAAATCCTAGAGGTGTATGCCCTATATTAGGCTTAGAAATCCTGAAACGATGAATGGCAGGATATACAGTAAATACTAGAGGGTGGAGTATCTATTAGGCATAGGAATCCTTAATCAATGAATGGAAGGATATACAATAAAGCCTAGAGACTAGGAGACAAAAAAATTCCTCACGCTGTATGTGGAGAGATCTGGAGGCATCCATGCTTGTGTAGGAAAAGTGATCCCTAGATCGGTATATGATGGGATTGCAATAAATCTTGGTATTGAATGCTTATTGTTTGGTTCTAGGAATCCCTTGCTGGATTGCGGTAACGCTTGAGGAAACCTGGATTGGTTTTGTTGTGAGTCCCACATTCATGCTTGGAATATGGCATGGGGGTGATTGGCTGAAATAAATATTTAGCTTAGCCCAATATATGGTTGGGTGGTTCATGGAAGTCCTTGACTTTGTTGGTTTATGCATTCATTAATATGAGCTCCTTATCCTTGGTATTTCATGTGTAAATGTATTTTTTCATATGTGGTTTTTATCGCTACTATATCATTGTTGTTTATGTTGGTTATATGTTGGTTATGAGCATGTTTTATGACAAACTTGATGTATGGATATTATCATATTTTAATTAACACATGAATGAAAAATTAATATATGGCCTAATAGATGATAATGCAACTATTGTGATAAGGCATCCATGCTTCTTCATGAATCTCAAATAAGTATGATACCCCTAGTCTTAGATTTGTTGTTTTGACTTGTAGATTACATATTTATGATATGTTTGACGAAATGCATGTCATGGATAGTAGGGGTTAGATCAATTATTTGCACCAATGATTACATTAGTAACCTTATTCCATTGTTTTTTTATCATTTCTGAAAGTTTCATGAAGTTCTAGGCAGTGGCTTGAGACCTAGCCTTGAAAAAGTGGCTCAGAATACGAGGTCACTAGCTCATAACTGTCTGAAAAAGTCCACATTCATTGGCATGCCTTGTGGTGGGAGTGAACGGAAAGGCCTCAATCGCATGCATGTCTTATCATGGAAGAAGTTGAGTGTCCATATCAGCAAAATGACAAGTTTTCTTAGGATTTAGGCACTTGGAAGGGTTGGTTGCCTCTTGAAGGGTCTGTAGCCCCTAAGGAAGGTAAAATTGGTTATGTTTTGTTGGATCCACTTCCTTAATAGTACATGGGGAGTTGAATCAGATCATAGTAGGGTCTCATCGCATGTTTACCCCAGTGGACCGCTTAGATTGGGTAAATTTGGGAGGAGGGTGTTATAGAGTGGTTTCAGAGCATGGTTCAACCCTTAGACTAGATGAGAAGTGTGTTAGTCATGCATACATGTTGGTTGAATATGTGTTCTTTATGCTTGTGGTATGTTTTCTTGTTTACTATGCATGGTGGCGGTCATTGTTGCAGTTGTATCTCCATGTGAAGGTTTATGGTGCTATTGTTGGATGTATTTTTCATGAGTGTATGTCATTTATGCATTGGTTATGCAGGTCATTTTTTATATGTTGTTATGCATACATTGACATGGTTATATCTGTAATGCATGAGGCCATGGTATGTGGTCAGTATGGTCATGCATTGATAGTTGGATAATGGTTGAAATGATTTTTATATAGTGTTATGATTATGTTTATACATGGATTGCACTAATCTGGTTGATCTTGCATACAAGATATCCTCCCCTGAACTATACTGAGCTATCTTGATAATGTTATGTTTTGGTTTTATCTGAAATGGTATACTTGTAGGAAAGAGATAAAAGATGACTAGTAATATGGTAGACTACAATTTACAAGATTCTCCCTATGGGTCAGATGAGCAGTGTGGTGGTGAGAATTCTTCTGACTTAGAAGACACATCGAGAATATTGAAGGAATAAATAAGAATTTGTAAGGTAGATAATGATAGGATCATTCTGGCACAAGAGAAACAAGAAGAATTCAATGCAGTAATCATTCAGAGTTTTTCAGAATTGTAGAGAGAGGGGCCACTTCAGATCAACCATGGGTAGGAGAATAGGACTAATGGGGCATATGGCAGTAGATATCATGGTGGGAACAAGTCAAATAGGGATGACACTATCAGAGATAGTGGGAACAAGTCAAATAGGGATGACACTATGAGAGATGGTGGGCTCTTGGATACTCCGGATAAGAGAGGTGATGGACACGAACTATGATCGTCATCGTTATTATCCTTACAGGAGGAGTAACAAGGGATATTTTCTATATGAGTTCAAGAAAGGCAAGCCAACTAATTTTTATGGTAATTTGAAGAAGCCAAAGGATGTGGATGCATGGTTTATTGGGATGAAGAAGAAATTTGAGCTACATGATTACATAGAGAATATGAAGGTTAGCATAGTTATCTTCAACCTCAAAGGGAAAACATACATCTGGTGGTAAGATGTGAAGTGGGTTAGAGACATAATGACATAAGACTTGAGCTAGCGTGAATTCAAGAGACTTTTTAGGAAGAAATATTTGTCATAGAGGTACTATGACAAAAAAGCTAAGGAATTCTAGGAGCTAAATATGGGATCAATGATAGATGAGGAGTACATGACCAAGTTCCTGGAGTTATCGGGTGTATGTACAATATCTTAAAAATGAGAAAGCTAAAGTTTAAATATTACCATTAGCATTTAGAGATGGGATTGAATATGATGAGCCTCAGTCTCTTGAAGAAGTCATTAGTAAGTTGAAGCATTGTTATGAAAAATCAAAGTGAAATACTGAATCTCAACACAGATGGAAAGGAAAAGACAAAGCTAAAGGTAAATGACAGCCAAAAAGAACAAGGGTCAAGGATGAAGGTGAGAAAGAAAATATTGTACGTTACAAGAATTTCAACGTAGTTATACAGGAACACAAGTCAGAATTTGGAGGGCAGCAGAATAGAGATGATGTTAAGGGAAAATTGTAGTGTTGGACATGTGGTAAGGAGCATTAAGAGGGATTGTATGCATAATCAAGGTGGTAGACCTTAGATATGCAGTACATAGGAAGCACAAATAGTTGGGGATGTTGGGAAGAGCATTCCATGGATCTATGTAGCATTGGATAATAGGAAAGTAGATCACCAAGCATTTATTATCGAGATGAACGGTAATATTTGTGATCAATTTTTTTCTATTATGATTGAACCTGGATCTAATTCTAGTTAGGTTAAACATGACTTCGTGGATAAGTGTGGTTTGAATAAAGAAGTCCATGCAGAATCTTGGTTAATGTAGTTGGCTAAGGGTATGAAGAAAAGAGTTCATCATTGGGTAATATCTTGCACATTTGAGTTGAATGGTGTGCCTACATCATCACATTTGAATGTACTTCCGTTTGGATCATAAAATATGATTTTGGGCATGGATTGATTATAGCTTCACAAGACTAAGGTGGACCGTTATGAAAAATATGTTGAGTGTTTGGATGACAATGGAGAATAGAGGATATTACAGGGTAAGAAGAATGAAACCTCAGTTAGAACGATGAAAACTATGTAGGAAAAGCGCAGTTGCAGAAAACGGTGTTTGTGTGTGTTTTTAGTACATATTTATAGTGATAAAGGTAAGTAGGATGAAGATGCAGAGTTATTGAACAGGTACCTGATCTTGCAGTAGTTTCAAGATACATTTCCAACAGAGATTTCATAGTTTCCTCCTAACAGGGAAGTGGAATTTTCTATTGAGTTGGTACAAAGGGAAACACCAACATCAAAGGCACTATACAGGATGAGCACACCAGAGTTAGTAGAGATGAATTTTTAGTTGAAATAAATGCTTGACAAAGGATACATTAAGCCAAGTGTATCACCATGGGGTGCACCAGTGTTAGTTGTGAAGAAGAAGGATGGAACTCCCAAGATATGTATTGATTATGGGAAACTGAACAAGGTAAAAATTAAGAACATGTATATGTTGCCAAGGATTGATGTCTTCCTTGATCAGTTTAAGGGAGCAATAATGATATCGAAGATTGATTTATATCAAGATGCCATCAATTAAACATTAAAGAAGAGGAAATATACAAGACAACTTTCTGGACCATGTTTGAGTTTGTTGTAGTTCCATTTGGTTTGATTAATTCTCTAACTACATTTATGTTCTTGATGAATAGTGTCTTGCATCCTTATATGGACAAGTTTGTAATTTTATTTATTGATGGCATCTTGATATATTCTAAGAATGAAAAATATCATGTCGAACAATGAGAAGTAATATTGAGATTTCTGAGAGAGCATCAGCTGTATGCCAAGCTTAGAAAATTCATTTCTTTCAAACAAAGGTACATTACTTAGGGCATGTGGTTTCCAAGGAAGGCATAGTAGTGGATCCAAAAAATATAAGGGATTTCATGGAATGTGAAGCTCCTAGGAATGTGGATGAGGCAAGATCATTCATGGGACTAGTGGGTTATTATAGGATGTTAATTAGGAACTTATCTCTGATTGCATATCCTATTGCATCACTGCAAAGCAAGGATTTGAATGGATAGAATAATGTGCAAAAAGTTTTGAGAAATTGAAGTAGTTGTTGGCAAATGCTCTAGCGTTGAAGATTGCAGATCTAGACAAAGAGTTTATGGTGTGTACAAACTCTTTCAAGGTAGGGCTTGGTGGAGTCCTTATGTAGGAGGGAGAGGTAGTGTGCTATGAATCAAGGAAATTTATTAAGCACGAGTAGAATTATCCAACACATGATCTTGAGTTGGAAGAAATAATCCATGCATTGAAGATGTGGAGACAATATCTTCTTGGAAGGAGGTATGTATTGATGAGCGATGACAGTGAGTTGAGGTATCTATTTGACCAAATGAATCTAAATGTCATGAAATATAGATGGTTTTCCACGATTAGTGAGTTCGACTTTGAGATTAGGTACATTAAGGGAAATGAGAAAAAGGTTGCAGATGCTAATAGAAGGAGAGTACAGTTGAACCACATAGAAGCTATGAGATATTATGGGAAAAAATTAGAGGATCAGATATTACAGGCAAGACAATAGGATGACATGTATATGGAGCTTATGCATAGGTTACAACAGGGTACATGTGATCAAGATGTGGGCTATCGCCTTACAACAAATAATTTGGTCATATTTAGGGACATGATATATGTGTCAAATGACAATGAGCTCAAGAAGACTATCTTGCAAGGATTTCATGCTAAACCATATTCAGGTCACCTAGGATACCAAAATACATTGACAAAAAAAAGGAATATTTATCATTGGCCAAATCCGAAGAAGGATGTGGTATATTTTATGGCTACATGCTTGGACTATCAACAGGTGAAGGCAAAGTGTAAGCATCCAGGTGGTTTACTGCAACTGATTCTAATTCTAGAGTAGAAGTGGGAGGTCATTTTCATGTATTTCATTACATTTTTGTTGATGACATTTAGACAACATGATTCCATCATGGTTGTGGTAGACAGGTTGAAAAATTTAGAACACTTCATTCTAGTGATGTCTAATTATTCAAATAATGATGTAGCACAAGTATTCATCAAAGATTTAGTGAGGTTGCATGCTGTTCAAAAGAATATTGTGTTGGACAAGGATGCTAAGTTCACTTCTAGGTTCTGGAAAGAGTTATTTACAATTTTGTGTATAGAGTTGGCCTTCAGTACAACTTATCATCTACAGACAGATGGAGAGACAAAGATGGTCAACATGAAATTGGAGTACATGTTGAGGATGTATGTGATGCATCAACAAAGGAGATGGTAGGAGTACCCTCCATCGGTTGAGTTTTCTTATAATAATGGCTATAAAGATTCAGTGAGGAGGAATCCATTCGAGGCACTGTATGGGCAGACTTGTAATACTCCCATCAGTTGGAGTGATCCAGTGAACATGGTGTTGATTGGACCATATATGTTTGCAGATATGGAACAGGAAATGCAAGTAATCAATAAGAATATAAAGGAATCACAAGACAAGCTCAAAATTTATGTAGATCGAAACAATATTTTTAAGGAGCTTCAAGTTTGGGAATAGGTTTACTTGCGCATCAAGCCCAAGAAGAACTCCTTGAGTATCAGATCATGTGCTAAACTAGCACCTTGATTTTGTGGACCTTTAAATATTATTGAAAGGATTGTACTAGTAGGCTATCTACTTGCACTACCTAAGACAATGAAATTCCATGATGTTTTCCATGTGTCATTGCTTAAAAAGTATCTTAAATATGTTGATGTTGTGATTGAATTGTTTGTATTTCAGGTGGAACCAGAAGGATAATTCCATCAAGAACCTTTGTGTATTTTTCATAGAAATATGATCATGCTCTAGAAATGAGCAATCGAACAAGTTAAAGTGAAGTGGAAGCACTATGGGCCTGATGAAGCTACATGGGAGATGATTGATCAGATGTAGGCTGTGTATCCTTCTCTATTCACTGGTTGAGAAATTTTTTTTGGCATATGTTTTGGTATATTTAAATATGTGTGTGGATGTAAATACCACCACGATCCATGTTATAAATATCCAATAAGCAGTATGGATGTCATGTCATTATGGTTTTAATGTTGTTATATTTTTCATGTTGTTTTGCTTCTCACCAGGCTAATCATTGTAAATATTGCAGCAAGCTAAGTTGTAAAGCTACATGGGTAGTATGTTTTTTTTATTTTCAGTAGGTTTTGTTGTTTGTAGGTGTTTCTAAACACTGACGACGAAGTTCCCCCAAGGGGGAGGGTTCTGTAACAAACTTGGTCAAAATTCCATGTAATAAAGTTCATATAGGAAAAATAATAACCAAGGTCATGGGACATGTATTCCAAGCTCAATGTTGGGAAAAACATCCTAGTCTGGGTGTTCATTTGGTTTATTATGGCTAAAGGGAATTGGAAAAGGATTTGGAAAGACAAAATGGAATTATTGGCATTTTATTTATGAAAATAATATAAATTAGGAGAAAAGGAAGGTGAAAGGTCACATGTTGCATGTGAGGAGGAAAATGAAGGAAATAATGGAAAATTAAGAAAATAGATTCCTCATTAACAAAATGGCTTATGAGGATCAATTGGTACATTTTTTTTTTTCAGTTCAGTTTTGGAGTTGTCTCTCTCTCTCTCACTCTTGGACACAGGGAATTATTTGAGCATTCTAACACTGGATCAAGAAAATAAAAGGAAGAGAAAATAAGGCAAAGAGAAGAAAATATCAAGTAAGGAAGAGAAAAATGAAATTGATACAATGAGATTACTTGCAGGTATCGAATTCCATGTGTGATTGCCTTGCTATATTTGGAACGCATGGTACATACATGTGCATAATTGGTTCTCTTGTTGTCATTGGCATGGGTTTTCCCAGGCGTGACAGTGATTTTATCCTTGGCTTTCCATTTATGGATAGCCATGGTATGATGGGTTTCTATCATTTTGGTTGATCTGGATTGTGGGTTGGTTTCGAAACTGAGTGGGGTGGTCTCTCGAGAAGAACACAAGGCCTAGGAATCCATGGAACAGTGAAGGTAGGATTGTGGTAAATATAGGTTGTGTGTACCTTTTTGGGCCTAGTAATCCTCGACCGGTGAATAGCAGGATATACAGTAAATCCTAGAGGTGTATTCCCTCGATCAAGCCTAGGAATCCTCGAGTGGTGAATGGTGGAATATATGATAAATCATAGTGGGTGGAGTCTCGATTAGGCCTAAGCCGCCTCGACTAGTGAATGGCGGGATATACGGTAAAGCGTAGAGACTAGGAGACAAACATATTCCTCATGGTGTAGGTGGAGAGATACAAAGGCATCCATTCTTGTGTAGGTATAGCGATCCCTAAACCGGTATATGGTGGTATTACAGTAAAGCCTAGTATTTCATGTTTATTTTTTGGGCCTAGGAATCCCTTGATGGATTGGGGTAAAACTTGAGGAAACCTAGATTGGTTTTGTTTTGATTCCTACATTCATGCCTGGAATATGGCACGAGGGTGATTGGCTAAAATCAATATTTGGTTCAGCCTAATCTATGGTCGGGTGGTTTTTGGAAGTGCCTGACTTGGTTGGCGTATGCATTCATTTGTAAGAGCTCCTTCTCCATGGTATTTCATGTGTAATTGTACTTGTTCATTTGTGGTTTTTATGGATACTATATCTTTGTTATTTATGTTGGTTATATGTTGGTTATGAGTATGTTTTATGACAGACTTAATGTATGGATCTCATCATGTTTTGATTAACAAATAAATGAAAAATTAATATATGACCTAATAGATGATAATGTAGCTATTGCGATAAGGCATCCATGATTCTTCACGTATCTCATATAAGTATGAGACCCCTAGGCTCAGATCTATTGTTATGACCTGTAGATTACATATTTGTGATATGTTTGAAAAAAAAATTGTCATGGATATTAGGGTTAATATCAAGTTTTTACTAATGGTTGCATTATTAACCTTATTCCATTATTTTTTATCATTTCTAAAATTTTCATGAAGTTTTTAGCAGTGCCCTGAGATCTATCCTTGAAAAAGTGGCTTAGAATTTGGGGTCGCTGGCTCAGAACTTCCTGAAAAAGTCCACAATCATTAGCATGTATTATAGTGGGAGGAAAATGGAGGCCTCATTCTCATGCATGGATTGTCATGGGAGCGGCGGACAGTCTAGATTAGAAAAATGACAATTTTTCTAAGGAGTTAGGCACCTCGAAGGGTTGGTTGCCTCCTAAAGGGTCTGTAGCTCCCGAGTAAGGTAAGATTGGTTATTTTTTGTCATCTCCACTTCCTTAACTATACATGGGGAGTTTAAACACATCATAGTAGCCTCTTGTCGCATGTTTACCCCAATGGACTGGTTATCTTGGGTAAATGTAGGAGGAAGGTGTTACACATAGGGTAGTATCGCAATTTTGATAAGAACTATGGGAAAAAAACAACACCTTTAATGACATTACTAAATAAAGATGAATTTTATTGGACTCCAAAATAATCTAAGGCATTTTAAAATATTAAAGAGGTAATGTATCGAGCTCCGGTCTTAGCTACACTAGACTTCACATAATTTTTTTTTGTGGAATGTGATGCCTCAAAAAATAGAATTGGTGTTTTTTTAATGCAAGAAGGAATACCCTCTGTGTTGCAGTAAATTATACATGAAAGGAGATATTTCTCAGTAATTCTATGCCCTATTAGGATTACCAGAAAACCAAAAGAAATGGCTAACCATAACAATAGAAAATCCCCAATCATATGTTCATACAAGCAATCAATCATGCATTTACTAATTCTATAGGGTTTGAACTAGAACTTGGTATCCTTGCATATTGGTGAAGGATCTTGATTTTAATGTAGAACCATCTCTCTCCAACTAGGAGATCCCACTCTTCTACCATTGGTCTAAGCATGTACACAAGCACAAACAAATAAGGACAACAAGTAATCTTCTGTAGTATATCACCAATTCAAAGAAATAAACAATAACATGAACAAATAAATGCAAGTACAAATCTGAAAGGAAAGGAAAATATATCTCTATTAATCAATAATCAAATGGTACAATTATACTTTCAAGCATAATATCTCCTCTCCAAAATCCGAGAGAGTCTCCCCCTCTCTGATAAATATGACGTCAAAACAAAGTATGTCTTTTAATCCCCTGAATTAAGGTAGAACCATCTCAATATAATTCTCACTCTCCCCTCTCCCTTTCCTCTCGGTGAGATAATATAGGTTTATTATATCCTTTGGGATAATGTATCTAGACACCTAGGGGCTTGATAAGTTAGGAAAATTATACAATAATGGACCCCTATCCAACTGATACAGAAGTGGGCCAATTTGACCTCATTCAGAATGACAAACTCTAGAAACCTTTTTCACAATTATGATTTTTTTCTCAATTATGAAATAATTATTATTTGATAATTATAATACTTTGGAAAATTGATTATGATAAATAATTGAATCATTTAATTCCACCCTTCTAACATGGGATAAATCTCACATAAGTAAAATAAAAGGTGAAAATGGGATGGATTTCAACCAGCAACTAACGTAAGTTGAACTTTGGTTTCTCTCTCTATCATGTAGTGGAAAATCATTAGAGAAATTTTGAGGTCTAAAATGGGCCTCTTAAGAAAAATGTACAACCAAAAAAAACTTTATAAGAACCAATAGGATTCAATATGATGATGTCAACCATGGGGTGATGATTCACCATTTTTGGAGTAAAAGAGTAAAAAGATTAAAAATTAATAAAATAAAATAAACTATTTTTTCAACTCGTATTTTCAACTTATCTCCTCAAGGTTTTACTCAAATTTCAATTAGGAGTACTTGTTGGATGAAAATTTTAATTCCTCATCCAAGGAGTGCCCATGTTGCATGCTTTTGATGGACCCCCCCACATGAAAAATGAGAAATACATGAAAAAACGTGATTGCAATCACTTTTTTCATGTATTTCTCATTTTTTCGTGTAGAAGGGTCCATCGAAAGTATGAAACATGGGTAATCCTTGGATGAAGAGTCAAATTATGCATCCAATGAGCATTGTTTCTCGAAATTTGAGTAAACCCATAGGGAGATAAGTTGAAAATATGAGTTGAAAAAACAGTTTTTTCTCTTTTCCCTCTAAAATTTGATGATATAATCTATTCTTATTTTATTTTCCCACTATTATTTTATAATTTCCTTAGGAGGCCCATTTTATACCTCAAAATTCCCCTAATTAGGGCTATAATAGATGCCCCCCTAATGCATGAGGTGAGAAGAGAAAATGATGGCCAAAATGCATTACAATAAAGCTTAGAGGTCAAAATGAGAGGAAGGAGACAAAGCCAAGAATACCAATAGGAAGACACCAAATGATGAAGTCTCATATGTGATATTAAAATCCCCAAGGTGGGAATACCCATGCTCAATCATAAATAAATACTGTACATGGCCACCAAAACATACACTGCGGATCCATGACATGAAATTCTAGACATGGCCATGAAGAAATACATAGTGGATCCATGTGACTCAAAAAATAGAGCATAGCCACCAGAAAATACATTGTGGATCTATGTCATAGTATATATCAGTAGGACTATTGACACATGACAGGTAGAGAAGTGTCTTAGATAGCTGTCAAGGTACATAAATGATACATAACTCCAATGCAACATGGGAAGGATGCCATATAAGAGTGAGATGTCCCTAACCTGGGATCTTCGACATAACCTCGATGGTAAGAATCTACACCATGCGAATATATGAGTTGATTTCTAGCATGGTAGAAACCGCCTGATTACTATCCAATGAATTAAACCAGTAACAATCAAGAACGAATCCTTCAATGAGGAAAATGGACCCCAAGTTGCCTAGTACAGTCCACTAAGTGTGAATAGATAATTTGTCGTCCAAAACGAGTGAACGTGACCAATCAGGAGCCAATGATGTAAACCAATTATCGATTACGAGGAAATATGCCAATGAGGGTTGCAAGCTCCAAGGTAATACTGGTTCCTGGATCAAGCTCCTATATAATGAGCTAAATTTGACATGATAAGAATCATCAAAGGATGGCTTTGATGTATCCCCCATAAATTGACACAAAAAAAACCAGGATGATGTGATGTATGAATGAAATCATGAAATTGTGAAGTATAACTGACACGGGGATGGCCGACTCAAAAAGTTCAATAGGCTATTATAGATGGCCGACAGAGGGTGACACTTCCCTTGAACACATAACGACATGACACAAAAATGAATTTCCATCATGACTAATAAGCACAAGATTATATCGCGTGACGATGAAGGGGGAATCTAGGTATGCTCTATATGACTGGAAGAGTAACCAATCAGAGGAGTAGACGATCTCATATGTATGGTAGGGATCTTAGGAAAGTTAAAGCCCAACTTTGAGATAATTAAGTAGACTTGTTATGTGTTCAAGGGAGACATAAATGATGTTTCTGTGTGATGGCTAAAAACAAATAATGTTCCTTTCCTTATATTTTTATAAGTTCATTTCTCGTAAAGTTGTCCCCTAAGCCCAAAAAATAGATAAAAGTATACAAGGGAGAACCTCCTAACCATAATAGACTAGGGCATTCATTTTTCGTAACTAGTCTATCGTAGTCCAGAAAAGGGTTAAACTTATACTAGGTAGACAACCCTTCAAGTACTTTAACGAGCATGAAGGAGACAAGTTCACTCAAAAATATTTTCCAAATTAAGGAGTCTGAAAAGAGATTAAAGGAAACTCCTCTTGGAGGAACTAGTGGTATAGAGGATAGCAACTGCTTCCGGTAATAATGTAACTTCTCATGACATAATAAAGACAAGAGGTTGGATAATAATACCAATCATCACAGTGGTTCCTCCAAGAAAGGGTAAAACACCAAGTGCGTTGGCAATTTGACTCCTATGTCTTATTATGTTGTCCTTGAGGAAACTCTCTGGTAAATTTGGAATATATGTCTTCAGTAGGAGCTTAGAATTCTATCAGAAGAAATGTGTAATATCCAACAGAAGAATTGACAGAAGAATTGATAAATTCATATTGAAGATTATATACGCAGGTTTGTTCAAACCAAGCCGCGTATACACGCGGATAAGAACGATTCAAGTCGCGTATGCCTTTTTGTGCTCTAAAAAGAAGATACCAGGGGGAATTACCATGGTATTGGCCCACAGTATTAAGCATTGTGTTGTCTATTTGATTTCGTCCAAAATACCATTGATTGTTGTGTGGTTTTGACTCATGGTATTGATAAATGCTAAATCTATATAAGGAGAATAAGATCATAGTGCAAAGTAGTGCATGTGTAAGGGCTATTACAAAATACTTCTCTCTGAATTATATCTACATGGGATGAACTCTGTTTATTGATAAATTTGAAGTTATGATGCACCCTTGGGTAAATTGATGGATCAAGATCTCTAGACTTAAAATGACTATGCTATTGCATGATCCATTAAAGATATGATTAGATCTGTGACCTGGCGCAAGTTTTCTGAAGATAAGTGAAGAAATATGGGTAAGTTCTATAGATCTGAAACAATCTGCAAATTTATTATTCACATATCTATACGCTAGTTTCTCTTGGTAAAAGCACGTATGGAAGTCAGGGTTTTCTAAAGCTTATTGCAGACGTTATCTTCTTATTTTTGCTACATTTCTTCTATC
The DNA here is from genome assembly GCA_034641835.2 of Pinus albicaulis. Classification (NCBI taxonomy): domain Eukaryota; kingdom Viridiplantae; phylum Streptophyta; class Pinopsida; order Pinales; family Pinaceae; genus Pinus; species Pinus albicaulis. The sequence goes on along the minus strand of CM076584.1, from coordinate 1,045,797,736 downwards.
TGCCAATGAAGTCTTCTTGTAGATCTAGGTTGTTTGAATACTGTATATGTTGCTAAGTTGATTATGTAAAAATCTGATCAATGAGAGAATAAACATGGTTGATGATGACTAACTGATGAAGGGTTTTTCATTTCCAAATATATCTGACTGAAAGCCTCAAATCTGAATCTGAGACTGATTAAATTCTGAAAAACAGCGTTCACAGAGCTATATGCAGGTTGGGGTGAAGGAAAGCGCGTATATACGTGGGTTCAGTGAAGCAAAGTAGCTTATGCATTTTAAGTTGATGAATGTTCAGGGTTGAGTTTGTATCTGCATATTTATTCTGAAGTCTGGGTTATTTCTGAGTCTTGGTTACAATGATCTCACTGTTCTGGTTTAATTATTGGGTAAATTTTATGGTTGTTGATGTTTATGAAGAGTTGTGTTGATGTTGTTTTATCCAATGTGAAAATTGATGAAAAATGGTCTGCAGTGGTTCTGAGGGTTGAAGCCTTCAACATAGAACTAGAAGCTTCCTACCAGTAAAAGTCGATGTTATAAATCAGGGGGTTGAAGCTCCCTTCCAGTAGTGGCTAGTAAACGAGATTAGGGGGTTGTAGCTCCCTTCCAGTAGAAGTTGAAAACGAGAGAAGGTTGCAGCCTTCTGCAGGTAGAAACTTGCGTATTTCTATGAGTCTACATCAGTACAATATTGTAAAAAAAAATTCATATAATAAATATTGAAGATAGAGATGACAACAACGGTGGTTTTCTCCCGAATTGGGTTTCCGCCTTAAATATTGGTGTTCGTGTGTGTTGCACTTGTGTGATGATTTATACTGCTGATTATGCACATATTTACCGATTATCTAACAGATGCATGAATGATAAACTGAGTTAAAGATTGTTCCTGAAATTTTTTGCTAATCTGTAAAATTATATAAGTATACACTAGTTTCCTTTTGTACATGATCGTGTATACGCGAGTTGGGCTCATCAAAGCTGTGTATGGAATTATGTAAAGAAAAAGTTGAAATCTTATCAAAAATATCTAAATACTGATTCACCCCCCCTCTCACTATTTTTCCCAACAAAGTGAAAGCGAATGGTAGGATAAGCCGATGATGACGATGTAATGAAGAAACCAAGTATCATCGTACAAAATTAGGCTAATAAAAAGTGGCAATCACAAGGGATAAAATGTAGAATTCTCCGGGGGTATGGCCAGAAATTTGACGAAGAAGAGGACACGAGGCTCAAATTCTAAGTCATGGTAGGTTAGAAGGAGGGATTCTGAAAAGAGGAATAAAATCGACTGCATTGACACAAACATGGCTAAAGGGTGCTGAATAGGGTATCCATGATTAGGTAAGCTCTATCACCAAGAGACGACATGCATAAAGGAGAGTGGTTAAAGACGCAACTTGATGAATTCAGACATAACACATTAATATGGCATTGATAGTTAATAATGCATCAGAGACTGTGATATGTGACCTACCCCTATATGCCAGTAAGAGGAAACATACCTCAAGCCCATTGGATGTCATAATAAAAATGTGACCTTGTCCTATAAAAACCATCTAGAATGGTTATACCCATGGTTAAATCACATAATGAAAGAAATAAAACATGGATTCGGAAAAAATAGAACCACATATATATATGTATATATATATATATATATTTGAGTTTTATGATTTTTTTGGATTTTTGTCATAAATAAGGCATGGAAAATACTTGCATCACACACCAAACCAAAAAATAGATAAAGGATCACACTCCTATGTACAATATGTACCAGCACAATGCATTCCAGTAGGCCACGCTAAAGGGTTCCCACAATCGGGCATGAGAAAATGGTTCTATATGCGAAATCATGGTGGAAGGGGGGACCATATGGCTTACCAATGTGGTGCCATGCCAAAGGAAGTCAAACTACATAATCCATAAAGGTTGACCATGCTAGGGATATTCTAGCATAGCCATGATATAAAAATTAGCCTGAGGACATAAGGGAGGATCAATACATAAACGAGTTACAAGACGCTCGTCAACACGTGGTAAGAAGTTGGAAAATGCATTGGAAATTTTAGTAGTAGAAGCCCAAGAATTGAATCGATCCAGGGGTGAAATTTCAAAGGAGGGTCAAGGAGGTGTTGCCTGAATCGTTCCAAGATTTATTTTACCAATCTCTAACTTTTCCAATTTTGGAAGACTAGAAGCATGAAAAGGTGCAATATCCCTAGGATTATTAGTGAATAGATCCATGACCTCCAATTTGACTAGCCAAGGAGGTTGGTCATCAAGGGGGTCATGTGGAACATGCAAAGGGATGATTCGTGTGGGAAAAGGAACCTGGTCATATTCCATAATGGGATGTATTTCCTTACCAGCATCAGGAGGTACTGACAATATTTCTAGAGAGGTAACATCTTCCAAAAAAGGTGCAAAGGGTTCTCACTAGATTTTTCAACTTCCATAGGATTAGGTGACACTACCCAAGGATCAGGTGGTCTATGGGATCCACAGGTACCAGAAGAGATCATATGCATAGGATATTTAGAAAATTATGAAGGAATGTCAAGCAGTGGTAATTTAGGAAATACTCCAATAAAAGATGAGATTTTAAACAAGATCGTGCAAGGACTCTTATATGAACTAGGGTTATCTTCCACAAGTGGGACCGAATTCCTCATAGTGAAAATTTGGGTCGATGGCACGCAACAATCAATTTGGTCGATAGTAACAATCTCTCGTTAATTAGGAAATAAAAGGATAAAAGATATATATGATACAACAATGGTCATGACATAGAACAACCTACGACCAAGGAGAAAATTCTAATCCAAAGTGGCTTCGATGACTTCAACATTGAAATAAACAAATTCCCCCCCTAACTCAATGGCGAACTTGGGAATAACCCACTTAGACAAAAAATTATGTCCATAAAAGGTTTGGAGAGTGGTATTGGACTTGCTGAGTACCGAAGAGCCAAGAGCCTTCCAGCATGATGCTGACATGACACAAGTAGAAGAACCTTCATCCACCAAAGTGAGATGAATATTCTTATGGAAGATATGCACAATAATTTGAAAGGTGATCTAGTGGGAAAGTCGAAGGGAAATATTGTTAACATTAAATTCAATTAGGTTTGAGTCAAAAGGGTCTACTCCAGCAATCACAGGCAATAATGCCTTGCACTGTTGAGGACAACTTTGCAAAACCTCCATGGTAGACATGGCACAAGGAGTCTAGGCAAGATCTTCAACAATAATATAGTGTTGAGTGACCTAGGGAGAGGGATTGTGTGTTTTTTTATGAAAGACACCCTTGGGGGGTTGATAAATGGGTTTCAAAGGATTATCTAATGTGAGAGGTCCAGTGGAAGTAGGTGCGTGAATGAGTCCTTAGGAGAAGAAATCAACTTAGGAACATCATACAATTTAGATCGCATGGTCACATTAATGTTTTGTTGACACATTAGGATAGATGAACTATTAGTAGGATTAAAAAATGGCCCCTCATTTCCCCCTTGCGAAGGTGGAGGAGGTTGTACAACCATTTTTTGTTGAGGTTGTGTAGGAAATGGATGACTTAAAATAAGAGGTTGTTGAGTATATTGTGATGGTGCAAGGAGCTTTTGAACTTCATCCATTTGAGGGAATTCGTGAATAATATGTTCACCTTGAAAAAATTTACATAGGAACTTAATCTTTCGATGACACTCACTAGTGAGCCCTCCCTGATTCTAAGGATTTGGTTGAGATTCCTGAGCAATTTTAATTTTCTGTTTATTCTTCTTGTTCTTTTTACCACCGATTTGCTAGTTGTTCTTAGGTATTGTGGATTTCATTGTAAGAACATCGATGAACTACTCATAAGAAGGTGATTTTGTAAAACTCGACACACTTGTTGGGGCTTATGATGTAATAATCAATTTCCCAAGTTGAGCAACAAGTTGGCTCACATAATAAAAAACAGACCCAATCACACCATCAGCGTGTGTGCCAGGAGTTAGTTTCATTGGGTCAAGGGAAGGCCTAGGAGCATTAGGAAGTACTTCATAAAGTGTACCCAACTGTGAATAAAACAAATCCAGTTGTTGGGAAGCTAAGAAAGCTTGCTCCTTGAAGACAACCAAAAACATAAACATATTTTCCAATCTGAGGTCATAAGGATGGAATGAACCATTTATGCAATATATCATGAGGAAGCTTGGTTATAACCATCCTCTTGTGACAGTTCCACTTGTGAATATAATCAGAAATCAGGGTGGCATGATCTTATTTAATTTTGATAAATGATCAGAATCAATATCGTACCTCGTAGGAAACTGAAAGTGTGTAAAAAAGGTTTGAGCTAAAGAGTAAAAGTCATCGTAAGATTTTGTGTCCAATTTGATGTACTATTTGTTAATATCCCTAGTCAATGTTTGTTGGAACAAGTGTAGCTTAATCAAATCGTACACTAAAGAGTTGGATGAACACCATAGGTGATACGTGGTGATATGAGTGTATTAATCCTCTCTAGAATTTCCTTCAATTTTGGGTATATCAGAAGGAATTTTGGATGGCATAAGTGGCCACCACGGGTCATGGAGAATGGGGTCATTGGTCAACTTAGAAAAATTTGTAAATAAAGAGAAGATATAAATGGATTATGAAGTTGACTGAACACATCATAAGCAGGAGAATCCTTTGACCAACCTTACGGTCCCCCCATATAAGGTTTATGATGCATGGTTTTTTGGCTAAGGTATGGGTTCTCCCTGACATATGACTGTTTCGGACCAGGATGAATGGTGAAAGGATGTTCCCCCCAAGGTAAGTGCCCCCATAGAGTAACGGACCCCTGAGATAATGAATGCTAATGATTTTGTACCTGACAGGGACAGATGGACCAACTTGAGTGGTAGCACTGATGTAGGGAGGATAACTTATAGAAGTGACGATACTAGCAACAAGGTTTCCCCTAGGTAAACTAGCCATTCCAGGAATACCCTTGGAAGTTGGTGTCCCTCCAAACAACGAACTATTCCAGGACTGTGAAATATTTAAAGCAACGTTTCCCCCATGATGACTAGGAGAAATGGATGATCGCCTCCACACATTTCCAAGAGTAACCACATCTAAATAAGGAACAAGAATCGTCGTTTGAGCAAAGCTAAGTGAAAAGACTCCTAACCCTACCAGATGACTAGGATTAATGACCATGGTCAGTGTAGAGAATGAAGTAGGCATGGAAACATTCATGAATTTTGTAGGAGATATATATGAGACTGATGATGTTCCCTAAGAAGATGTGAGAGGCATAGATGGAGGAGTAGGTGTAGCCACGCTGAGTGGTGGAAATGATGACATGGAAACTGAAATTATCGATGCAGAGGGTAAAGCGAAATTAAATTTCACAATAGGATAAAACAAAAACAAGGGAACGTGAGTATAGGTAGATGTGGAACCATCAGGGTTCAGCTGCAATAACTTAAGCCCTAGAGGATCAGTCGAAGTTGGATTAATAGGAGATGTTGAGTCTTCTTCTAATGTTTCGATAAATATTAGATCGTTACCAGAAGGACCAGGTATAGACTCCAAAACTATGGGTTGGCTAGGGTCTTAAGCATCGATAAGCACTCTTTGTGCAAGAGTAGAAATTCCACCTCCTTCAAGAGGAAAACCATGAATACAATGAGAATGGCGACGACTATATTCAACTACGGCGAAAAATTATGAGTTAACACAATTGTGTTAGTGAAAACACCCTAAGGCCAAGAATACTGACACATACCAAACAAAACACGCTAGAAAAGACCTAAGATGTAGTCACAAAAGAAAATCAAATACAAATATGTTGGTGGTGGGACAGGTGTACTAGCGACTTGATTACCAACTCTTTTATCTGTGAACTTAGTCAAAGTGCCCTTATTAGCTGTGGGGAACCCCCTGAGAAGATTGAGAGAGTATGAATAAAATATGTCCCAGGTATAGAGAAAACGAACCCGAAATTGCACCTATGTATGAGCCCTAAATATATTGGCCACTAAGGTTACAACCAACAATAATACGTTCTGTGGGATAGTTATAAGACAAATTCACATGAAAGGGTAAGACACAACTTGGAGAGCTAAGACCTAAACCCCCTTGAGATTTACCTCCCATGTGGACCCCAAGTGCTACAACAAAATGATAATAACACCGTTAGTAATATGTGCATATTCCGCAATCCATGCCACCCAAAACTAAGTGAAATGGGGTATGTTACCTCACCCATCCCAAGTGTGACCTCATGATTTACGCTCGTGTTATAAGGGCTTCCTAGACCACACTACTGCAAGTGGAGTTTTATCCCTACTACAAGATGCCAAGTTTTTTTGTAGTCTTGGAGCAATTAACTCACACACTTATCTCCAAGACCCTAGCCTAAGCTAGTGTTGGTGTACTACCAGTAAAATGAAAAGGACGAGTCTATTTCATTTTATAATCGCGTAAATTTTAAGTGGTTGTTGTTTGCATAGTCGGGATGTGGCGTGAAACTTAGATGGTGTGAATGACTCTTGTTAGTAACCCTGATGCAACTATATGCACTTTATTTTTCACTTTGATGAATGCTAACTACAGGAGGGTAATATTTTATCACAACACACCAATTCTTATTATAGTGCACCTCCCATTAAATTCCTAAATGCAAGAACCCAAAATTTATAAATATTTGACCCAAAAAAAACCAGAACGACAAAGTAACTAAAAAGAGGAAAAAAAAAAGTCCCCAAGCTAGAACGCAAAGCACTTCTAAAATGTCAAAGCTAGGAAAACAAAGACAAAGAAACAAATACACTCATGCAATAAAAAATAAATCCAAAAGTGAAAGAGGAAGGCAATGTCAACAAATTAGGGATGTAGCACAATGGCTCAGCAAATACCAATGTTCTACAAAGGTGAAAACTAGACCCTAGAGGCACGAAGGCCTAAAAAATATTAAATGAGGGTGATAAGAAGCAATAGAAACACACTCAAATAAAATTTTATAGATGAAAATTTCACAAGAGATCACAACACCACCAATTGTGACAAAAATAAACAAGAGAAGAAAGATAGCACTTAGAAATAAGTGAAAAAACCACACAAAGGCCAAATGGATCCAAAAGTGGGATATGAAATAGATCTAAATAGTCACTAAAAGCAACCAAAAAAATCTGAAAAATGAGATCTAGAGACAAGAACACAAGCCTCAACCAAAGCACAAAAATATATTCAAGAGCACCTTGAAAACACTGGCTATGGAAGACCTCAAATAAACTAATCAGAAATGGATTAGACCAACAAAGATAAAAAAACTAGCAATAACATAAAACGTAGATCCAACAGATCTCCAATAGGCTAGAAAGAAACAAGAGGATAAATTCCCAAAACAAGTTAAAACCCTCTCTCAAAAAAACAAATCCAATCCAAGGAAATCAAGCAACATAAGATGGATCTCGACCAGAACCAATCAACAAATAGAAATGAAACACAGATCCAAGTCAGAGAAATTTTTTTCAGAGAGTGAATTCAAGTTTTCAAGGCTAGAAGGTTGGTTGCAAAAATCAACCATGAAAACTTCGACCGGTTGCTAGCTTGTAATAATAAGGCAGTGACCAGAAAAATACAGTCGAAAAATTTCAATGTTATGTTGGCGATCAAAGAAACAAAAATTGACTAGCTAACTCAATCGACCTTAAAATCCTCATAAAAATTTCATTTTGGATTTGCTTTGTGTTTTTGGATTAAATTGTGAGAGGAATCCATATCTGTGGTCAATTCAATCAACATATTTACAAAAAAATCCAAAAAAATAATTTTAATTCCTAGATCTATTATTCTATCTTATAAAAAGAAAAAACAAAACTATTGATCTAAGATCAACTCACTTCTAAAGCAAGTAAAACCAATCGAGATAAAAAAGTATTCCAAAAATTCAAAGAGAACTCAATGGAAGACCATAAAAAACTAGATCCAAAGCAAAAGAGAATATATCTCTAAACAAATAGGGCAAATAAAAACTCTCTCATTGAAAGAACCAATTCTGTTGCAGTAAATTTTACACGTAATGAGCTATTTCTCCATAATCCTATGCCCTATTAGGACTACCTAAAAATAAAAAGGAATGGTTAACTGATACAAGAGAAAAACCCCAATCATATAATCATACAAGCAAGCAGTCATGCATTCCCTAATTCTATAGGGTTTGAACTAGCACTTGGTATGCTAGCAGATTGGTGCTAGGATCTTGAGTTCGATGCAGAATCCTCTCGCTCCAAGTAGAAAATCCTACTCTTCTTCCGCCGATCTAAGCCTACATAGTAGCACAAAAACACAAGGACAATAAGTTATCTTTGACAAAAGATCATCATTTCAAAGCAATAAAAAATAACATGAACAAATAACTGCAAGTACAAATATGAAAGGAAAGGAACATATATATCTATTAATCAATAATCAAATGGTATAATTATACCTTCAATAATAAGATATCCTCTCCAAAATATGGCAGTCTCCCCCTCTCTAAGAAATATGACCTCAAAACAAAGTATGTCTTTTAATATCCTGAATCAAGGTAGCAACATCTTAATATAATTCTCATTCTCCCCTCTCCCTTTCTTGTTGGTGAGATTATATAGGTTTATTATATCCTTTGGGAGAATGTATCTAGACACCTAGGGGATTGAGAAGTTAGGAAAATTATACAATAATGAACCCCTAGCCAACTCATACATAAGTGGGTCAATTTGATCTCCTTGAGAACGACAAGCTCTAGAAGCATTTTACATAATTATGAGCTTTTTCTTAGTTATCTCAATTATGAAATAATTATTATCTCATAATTATAATATTTTGGAAATTTTATTATGATAAATAATTCAATCATGTAATTCCACCCTTTTAACATGGGATAAATCTGACATAAGTAAAATAAAAGGTGAAAAGTGGATGCATTTTAGCAATCAACTAAGGTAAGTTGAATTTGGTTTTCTCTCACTATAATGGAGTGGAAAATAGGGTTATAACACACCACCTTTGAAAGTTGTCTAATCAAGGGAAATAATTTACACACACCCATTTATGAGGAGGAAATGTTGGAAATTCTACATGCCTTAAAGCAATGGAACCCTTAACTAATTGGAAGACACTTCAAGGTAAAAATATATCACGATAGTCTTAAATACTTCATGGAACAAATATTATCTTCAAAAGAGAAACAAAAATGGGTCACAAATATGTTGGGTTATGAATTTGAAATCATCTAAAAGAAAGGGAAGAAAAATGTTGTTGTAGATGCACACTAAAGAAAGGATGAGGATGTGGAGGCATTTCTCTATTTCATTTCTATTATCCGACCTGATGGGATAAATGAAGCAAGGGATGAATGAGGGAATGATGAAGAGGTTTGGAAACTCATTCAAAATTTGCAACAGGATCCCAATGCATATGATACTTTTGTTTGGAAAAATGATTCACTATGGTATAAAGGTCACTTATATCTATGTAATAATTCCAAACTAAAACTAAAAGTTAATTTTTGGAATTACACAACTCTCCTATAGGAAGGCACTCAATATTTTTGAAAACTTACCATATGGTTAAGAAGGAATTTTTTTGGGATGGCCTTAAATATGATATTCAGAAGTTTGTGTCTGAATGTTTTTTTTTCCAACAAAATAAAGTTGAGATAATTAAAAACCGAGATATTTTACAGCCATTATCCATTCCAAGACAACATTGGGAGGAGGTCTCAATGGATTTTATTACAGGTTTACCTAAGTCTAAAGGAAAGAGTGTCTTAATGGTGGTAGTCGTTAGAGTTACCAATTTTGCACACTTTTGTGCAGTATATCATCCTTTCAAAGCCAGTACAGACACTACTACATTTTTGGAAGCATTTCATGGAAACCCAAAAATTATTGCTAGTGATCAAAATCCCATTTTCACTAGAAACTTTTGGACATAATTATTTTCTTGTCTTGGTACTCAATTGACTCATAGATCATCTTATTATCCTCATTATAATGGTAATACTGATATAGTGAATAAATGTTTGGAAGGATATCTTCGTTTCTTTGTATCTTATAAACACGCACAAGGGGTCAAGTGGTTACCTTTGGTAGAATGCTGGTAATATAACACTTCTTTCCATACCATTGCAAAAATGAGCCCATTTGTGGTGCTTTACATAAATCATCCACCATCCATCACATCATCTCTAAGAGACATTTCTAGGGTTCAAGTAGTGGAATATCACATCAAACATCAACAAAAAGTTCTCCAACTCTTAAAGGATAATATGACTCTAGTGCAGAATCTAATGAAGAAACAAGAAAAACAACATCACAATGAAAGAAGTTTTCATGTGGATGATTGGGTATTTTTATGACTACAACCATACAAACAAATGTCGCTCAAGAAAGCTAAGAAGGATAATAAATTATCACACAAGTAATATGGCCTTTGTAAGGTATTGCAAAAGATTGGTGCTATGGAATACAAATTGGAGGTGCCTGCATCTTCTAGTATAGACCCAATTTTCCATATTTCATGTTTGAATAAGGTCATAGGTGACAAGATTCCAGTTCAAACTATATTGCCAGAACTCGATGAGGAAGAAAACTAATATTGGATCCTGAAGAAATCACATAAATAAGAATATGACAACTACATAATCGATCAATTTTAGAGTATCTAATTTAGTGGAAGAACTTACCCATTGAAGATTCCACATGGGAGGATGAGTATTTATACAGAAGCACCCAAAAATACTCAACCATTGAAGACACCACTTTTTTGGATAGGGTATTTTTAGGTCTCTATAATACTAGTGTAGCCCCCATATTGTTATTGTTGGGACCCATGTAAGCTCACTACTGTTATTAAAGTGCCCCATAGAAGCACACTATTTTTATTGTTATGTAGGCCCTAATTATATTGTGACCGCATAGACTCATATATATACCAAGGAGGTATTGTCATTTGAATCATCTAATAATTTTCCATTTATGTAATTTAAAAGGATGTTTCCCCCTCGAAGAGGCTTATTTTCAAGTCGTTGATCTATCTTTTCTTTTGTTTTATGAACTAGTTACATAAAAAAGCAGGATATATCGTTGGAAAGGTACAGAAGAGAAATATGAAACCATACTATTTGTAATATATTTTGAGCATACTAATGTCGTAAAAAACTAAAATAACTTCAAACACCCATATCCTCATGTAGTGAGACCTTGCGAGGGATCGAGCTGTCATACTGCTTTACGAAGACTCTTATTGCTTCATTGATCATTATGATTGGTCCTACAGTTAATGTCCATACATCCCCTTTGACATCAATGATATCTTGTTGTCATCAAATAAAACATTATGTGCGACGATATCCTCCTTTTTCACTGATGGAAACACTGCTAGACATTTATGGTCATTAGATGTCAAATAAAATTAAGAGCTCCAAGTGAAGTTTTGCAATCTCTCCTAGTAACATCAATGTTTTCAATATCTCCCCCTTTGACATCATTGGAAAAGGGTCACATGTATCTGTAGAAAGATAGCATGTAAATGAGCTTGTATGAGTACCTATTCGTCGATGATCCTATGGACCTTTCATAAACCATGATCCATTATTCTAACGCATAGTATCCCCTTGAGACCATGCTTTCATTGCTTGCTAGTGAGTGTTCTTATATCCCCCTAAGGTCATGCTACCTATTACTAACTCCCCCCAAGGTCATGTTTCTTTCTTCATATATAGGTCCTTAATATATGTTTTCCTTCTTTTATATCTGAGATATCATAATCAAAACATAGTCATCATGTTTCCTTCACAATTGCTTCTTTAAGTTTTGATTTGACAGGAGATGGCCTTGAAGAATATTTCTTTGAGGAATTATACCTAATCGATTTCCTCCTTGACCTCTTCTCCATCTGCCAATACTGAAAGGAAATATTTCTATATTGTACCATCCATATTTAAGCCTACAATCTTGAGCTATGAGACCTACATTGTGACAAATGTGACATTTAGCATCAAGCTTCAAAGCTTGCAAATATGGCTAAGGATTCTTATAACCTAGTTCAAATGTCTCCATCTGGGTACCTGATCACATCCTCTATACTTAACCATATCATAGGTTTTGTAATTCTATGCTTTGTGTCCAAACTTTGAGCATGTGAATAATAACCATATATATATTTTTTAACCTATGATAGAAGGATATTTTGACATTCTGAATTTGTTTCTTACAGAAGTCATATTTCCTTGCTATTCATCCTTATCACGATCCTTGTTCATTATATTACCTGCATCATTTCTCTTTCTGGGTCCTTTATTTTCACTTTGACCTTGCACTTTTCTCTTTTCTAGAATTGTTTTGAGAGCCATTGAAGTGAACATGTTTTCTTCTTGCTTTGGATCTTCAAGTGAGTTGTTGCTTGATGCTATAAAAGTATGATCAATCTTATTGGGATGTATTTCATTTCATGGGGGGATCATTTCTCTTGGATGCTTCACCTTCTTGATAGCCAAGATTGATCTTAATAAGAGGTTACCTCAACATGCTAAAAATATGATATAGGGATTCAGCTCCTTTGTTGAAATTTGATTTAAGTAGCTCCAATTCTTCTCTTAAGAGGACATATTCCTCCTCCAATATTTCCCATATCTCTTCCTTCTCATTTATCTATTTTGATAGAAATTCCTTTACCCTTTTTTCTACTTCTAGTTTGAATTTGAGAGAACTGATAATGTCTTCATTTAGACTATTTTCTTGAAGTTGTTGCATCAATTGACTTTCTCTTTTCCCAAGATTCGTAATTTCCTTTAATTCCCTTGTATCTTCCCCTTCATGATTTGTTTCTATTTTGGGTTCTTCAATCTTAGATATGATAGTGTTTCATTCTTTCTTCATTATTCGTGCTTACACTACTTTCACTGTCACTTTGTTCCTTTGAGTAAAATATATTTTTCTTTCTTGTTTGCTTCTTCTATTGATAATTAGGTTTGAATCTTGATTCATCTTCAATTTCATTCATCTTGGCATAAGGAAATTTAGATGCATAATGACCATTTCTTCCACATTCAAAAATTTTGAAAGGGAGCTTACCTTTGAACTTGTTTGTTCCTCTCTTGATATTTTGAAAAACTTGGCTTCTTCTTCATCGGAATTAGAATCTTATTGATCCTTTTTATTCTTCTCTTATTTTTTTGCCTTGAAAGCTGCTTCCTTGACTCCTGAATTGTCTTCTTCGTTTCTCAACTCATATGTGGTAAGAGTTCCATGGATTTGATCTATTGTCATCTTGTGAACTTTTTCTAGTTCCTCAAGGGTTGAGACTTTAGGATTGAATCTTAATGGAAGAATTCTTAATATTTTTCAGACAACAAAACTTTCATTTACCTCTTCACCCAGACTTGTAATGGAGTTGAAAATATTGTATATATAAAGAAAATATGAAGCAACATCCTTGTCTTCTTCCATATTAAACTTTCAAATTTTCCTATGAGTGCTTGCAATCTAACCTCTTTAATTAATTTTGCATCTCCTTCATAATAAGTTTGAAGCTTATTCAATAATTCATGAGATAACTTGCATTACATTACTTTGATGAATTATGATTATATCAGGCTACTTAGAATAATATGCTTAGCTTGTGCATTAAATTCATACACTTCCTTTTTTGTTGCTTCTATTGGAATAACACTAGGGACTTTATAATTCATTTTCACAATTTTCCAAACTTATACTCCCAAAGAGATGAAATACATATCCATACTTGTCTTGTAAAATGTATAATTGATTCCATCAAACATAGGGGGTTTCCCAAATACTCTGGCAGTATCCATTTCTTCTCGATCTTCAACCTTCCAGTATTTAGCTATTCCTAAAGGCACATGCTTGAATACCACTTGTTGGCCCAAAGGTCACACTGAGGGGGAGGGGGGGTGGTGAATCAGTGTGAGGTAAATATTAAAAAAATTCTTAATCATACATGCATATAATGGTGAACCAATTATACAATTCATCATCATATTAGTAGAATTAAAAGAAGAAATAATAATCACAAGAAAGAATAACACCACAAGGAGGCAAAAATTATTAGGTGGAAACCCAAATGGGAGAAAACCACCAACTCTTCTTTTGCTTAGATTTCAATATTTTTACATCAATTTGCAGGCTCCAACCTGGGAGAGTCAACTTCCCCCAAAAAATATGCAAGTTTCCACTTGTTGTAGCTTACAACCTGATTGAGTCTCCAAACACAATAATAAGTAGGCTTGAACTTGGTCTAGGATCCAACCTATTTGAGGCTATAACCTCAACTATGCATAGGCTCCAACCTACTTCCTTTGCTTCCTTACATAACACTATTTCATCAAATTTTCAAACTGGATCCATGATCATAATTTATCACTAAATATGCATATAAGTATCCTATCACAAACTAAAATCACAACCTACGCACTCTTCCATTGTCACAATCGAAATCACTTAGACAAAAAACTCCTACTACCTGCAATTAATGCACTGCCATAAACAACTTGTACCTTCATCACAAATGTAATAACTCCCACAAATTCATGTCAATATTTGTTGTTGGTTGTCATATTGTTGTTCAAAACTCCATTCCTACTAGTTCATTGATATGGTCACTCAAACCCCTTCTCGGAACCAATTTGCTTCATGTATCCAAATCACGTGCAACAATCTCATAATTTTACTAAACACACATAATAACTTCTAATAATCAAATATGAGTCAAAACATTGTCAAAACCTTTTGTTTACATCCTTATTTAATTCCTAATTTCCAAACTTCTTCGAGATCTCAATTTAGATCAATAATGACTCCAAAAGCCCATAAAACCCATATATAAATTTAAATATTCGATAGAATGGCTCTTTGCGGGAACCTTTCAATCAAACCACAAGGTTTCAACGCCAATCACTAAAAATTACTAATCATTCAAAAAATTAGCAGCAAATGAAAAAATAAAATCGAACTGACCTTTACCCACTAGGAAATTGAACTAGTGACCACATACATATGGGGCACATGGCTCACCAACGTGTTATGATTTTGAATCCATTTTGTTGTTTCTTCTTTGTATTAAACAAGTGTGGGACCAATATCAACCTTAGAACACATTTAATGCTTACTACGTGGATTGATGACCATCCACGTGTCCAGATATTATACTTCCACACTGTATCGGTCCGTAACGTATCCTAATATTGCTCACTATGTATTTTCTTATCGGTAGGGAAATCCTCATTGGCATGTTCTCGACCGATCATCAATTGTCCTGCCAATTAAGTATTTCGACATATGGATCCGATGTTGTTGCTATTAAACACATGAGGGTCTAGGCTATAATATTTTCTAAATTTTAGATGTCGTAGCTAGACCCCGCCAAATTGGATATGTCGTAGCTAGACACCGCCACATTTAATACTCGATAGTTAAACAAACATGACCCTTTCACATGGAAAACGCTGAAACATGAAATAAACATCAAATAAATTCATGAGGCCTGATTCCATGTTGCATACACGATCCACATAACAACCAATCATGGGTTGGTAGCAATTGATCCATATGTTTGCAACCATGCAAAGTGCCACGTATGTTGCAGTGAATTTTTTAATTAGATCATGACTATGGTGGAAGTTTCAATGGTTAAACTGGGCCAACATACCATAATTCTTTTAAACTATGTGCCATATTACCATATCAAATGTGAGTTCAAAGCCAACTTTTCTAAAAACAATGTGACCGTACCCATATGACCTCGAACTATGGGTTATTGGGCATCCATTTACTAACATCACCATGATGTCACACTTGCCATGTGGCACACCTTGAGTGGGCCACATGTCACTCAAATTCGGGCCCATTAGATGATTGAAAATATTATTTCTGCCTACCACATGGAAACTCATGGTGGTGCCACATGTCACCATGATGATATCAACACTCCATGTAATCTCCCAATAGAATCATGCCATGTGTTGTCATCTGGTTGGGTGATTAACCTTCAAACATTTTCACCTTCCTACAATTATCGACGTGTTGGGAACAATTACAGATCGACCCTTGTATTCATGTTGGAAATATGATGCAGAGTGTTGTCCTTGATGGCAACCCAATGAATGAAGATGGAGACATGCGACTGTTGACATGTGTTGTCCTTGATGGCAATTCACCTGATGAAGTTATTCTTGACTTGATGGACTTGGTAAATGATGTTTGTTGACAATATGATGCTGAGTGTTGTCCTTAAAAGACAACCCACTTGATGAAGATAATGGATGAAGCTATGCTTGATAGAATATGGTTTGATGAACTAAATCTGATGTATCTACAGTGTGTACAGAAGGCAATGAAGAAAGAAATTTAGCATGTGCTAAATATTTGATGAAAAGAGTATGTCTCAAGGCATACGCGGATATGTCTAGGAGAAGTCGCGTATGCACGCGGAAAAGAACGTTCCAAGTCACGTATGGGAAAAAGCGCTCAAAAAGTGAAAAATAAGGGGCCCATGGTATTGAAGGCTCGTGGTATTGTTTTGGCTCATGGTATTGAAAAAGGGGGCCCGTGGTATTGAAGGCTCATGGTATTGTTTTGGCTCATGGTATTGAAAAAGGGGCCCGTGGTATTGAAAAAGGATAAACCTATATAAGGAGAAGAAATTCATTGTGCAAATCATGAGTGTGGGTGCAAGAGGTCTGAGCTTGATTGAATACTTCTCTGTGAAGTATATCTGTATGGAAAGGGTAATGGTTTGATGATAGATCTGAATCTATAATGCACCTATGAAGGAATGATGAAGCGGGATATCTAGATCTGAAATGTATTTGTATCTACTAGATCTGTTTATGGAGTGATTAGATCGCGTAGAACATACGTAGAGCAAGGAGTTGAATGCGGCCAGATATCGATACGAAGAAGTATCTTTGCTCTATAATGATTGAAGATCTATACGCTACTTCGCCACGGAAGCGTGTATATACGCGGCTTTGCTGAAGATAAAGTGCGTATGCGCAGTGAAATTAATACAGAGGTATACGCTGGTTGATGTGGACGAAAGCGCGTATATACGCGACATCAGTGAAAGGAAAGCGCGTATGAAAACTAGGGTTTGCTGAAGCATGGGGTATGAAATCTCTGATCTGATCTGCTATGTTTTAGCTATCTGTTGTTGATGTTTGACTGTGCTTAAATGTATGGAGAGGGTCTAGTCTGAAAATATGATGAAACGTGGCCTACAAGTTGTGCTCTTTTGAAGTTTTTGGATCCATTGTGAAAATTGATGAAACGTGGTCCAAGGTGGTGCTGAAGGTTGTAGCCTTCAGTCAGGGGGTTGTAGCTCCCTTCCAGGTGAGGCTGGTAAACGAGATCGGGGGGTCGTAGCTCCCTTCCAGGTGAGGCTGGTAAACGAGATCGGGGGTCGTAGCTCCCTTCCAGGAGAGGCTGGTAAACGAGTCAGGGGGTTGGAGCTCCCTTCCAGGAGAGGCTGGTAAACGAGCGCAGGTGGGTGCCTGCGTGCTGGTCAAGTCTGCGCCGGCACATATGTTGTAAGATGTTTTCTCTATAATAAAATATTGAAGGCTGAGCAACTGCAGCGGTGGTTTTCTCCCGACTTGGGTTTCCACCTAAAAATCCTGGTGTTCATGTGTGATGCTTTATTTTGTTCTTACTGCACATGTTTACTGTTTATAGAACATCTAATAAATGAATGATGGGATGATATAAGTGAAGAACTAATGGTATAATTAGATCTCTGGGTATACGCGAGTTGCATGAAGGATTTCCACGTATATACGCTAGTTGGCTTCATCAAAGAAGCGTATGGGTTTTAGAGAGTGAAAAAGTAAAAATTTTGAATATGCTGTAAATACTGATTCACCCCCCCCTCTCAGTATTTTTCCCAACAATTGGTATCAGAGGGGGTTCTTCTGCAAAAGCTTGATCGCTTGAAGGAGATTCGTCGCAATGGGAAAGAATCAAAAGAAGAAGGCTACTGAAAAGGAGATATCTCGGAAAACATGTGCAGCAGAAAATGAAGAAGATAAATCAGGTATTGATAGTTGTTCTTGTGACTCACTTTCTGGTGCATGTAATGATGAAGATAGTGTAAGTAAAGTTTTGGATCTAGAGGAAGCTATCAAGAAAATTGAAGATCAACGAAGATCAATTTCTAAAAGCGAAGCTTTGTACAAAGGGATGAAAGAACAAATGGAAATACTGAATGGACAAACAGACAAGTACCAAAGGTTTCATGCTTATGCATCTGCTCGAATTAAAAGACTAGAAGTAGAAGTCAACGATCTAAATGCAGATCTCGAAGAATCAAACAAGAAGAATGCAAGACTTGAAGCAGAAATCGTCTCTCTCAAAGAAGATCTGGAAGACTCGAATAAGAAGAATGAAGAACTTGAGGCTGAAATCATTTCTCTCAAAATGGATCCAGAAATATCAAATAAAAAGAATGAAGGACTTGAAGCAGAAATCATCTCTCTGAAAGCAAATCTTGAAGCATTGAATAAGAAGAATGAAGAACTCTTACAAACTGTTGAAGAACAAGAAGATGGAAGAAGGAAAGAAGAAAGCATGACAAAGCAATGTCAAGCCTTGGAGGTTGAGGTAAACATTCTCAAAGGTAAATTAGAAGAAAAATTAAAACTTTTGAGGTTTCAAGATAGTACTAATATTTTGGACAATATTCTGAGTAATCAAAGGTCTCCTGCTATCAAACTTGGTCTTGGTTTCCATGAAACTGTTAAAGGAGAATCTAGCTCACAAGGAAGTGCTAAAAATTCAGATGAAGTCAATGCAAAACCCGAAGTGTTGAAAGAGACAAAAGATCGACCAACAATCATGAATTCTCAAAGGAACTCATTCAAGAACGTTGAATGTTTCAAATGTCATAATTATGGGCATGTTGTAGCAAATTGCAGAAGCAGAACAATTCAGCCACAAACGAGCAGGTTCTACTCAGAAAGGTACTCTAGTAGCTTCAAGGGATATTGTTTTTCATGTAACATGTATGGACATAAAGCAGCTGATTGCAAAAGGAGGAAGATTAGAAATACTCATTATGATTATTATGCTTATTTTTCTGGACATATGAGATGTTATGCTTGTAACAAGTATGGACATGTAGAAAAATAATGCAGGATGAACAGATCTGGGAAAGTGAACAATCTCCAGCACAGAATTAGAAAGTTCAAGAAAATTTGGAGAAAGAAGGAGGACCGATCAGAAACGTAGGGAATTCTGACCCTACTGCAGTCATCCGCTTCTGAAGCTTACTTCTCTGATTGACTGCAGGAATGATGTGGGATACATTATGAGTTTTAGTAATGTATCGTCACAGGGGGAGCAATGTATGATGTCTCTCATGGTTGATTTGATCATTCTGGTTATATGTATTTATGACAGAGCATCTGATAAGAAGAAGACAGGAACAGGAAGTACAAGTTCAGGGGAAGATGAAGGAAAGTGAATGATTCAATGTGTGACTTTCCATACGCGGGTTCGTTGAATAAAAGTCGCGTATACACGCGAGTTTCAGCAGACAGAGTCGCGTATGCATTGATGATAAGAGAATTGGGATGACAGCTGAAGATCTGGAGCAAAGGTCCAGGGGGAGCCTTAGTCTGACTGCTGATGATTGCACTGTTAGCATTTTTCTGGTTATACTCATGATTATGATGATATGATACTTGGTTTCCTATGTTGAAGTTTATGGATGAGTCCTGTTTGCTTGTTGATGAAGAGCATTCGTTGCTGAGATGAAAGTCCTATAATTCGGAGTTAAGGGCAGCCCATGCAGAGATTGTTGCTGATGACTTCCTGATGAACGTTTTTAGGTTGCACTGGTCCAGGGGGAGTAGCAGGTTGATGATTGCATTGTTGGCAATATGATTGCTTATTCTTTGGTTTTTGTGATACTCATGCTCAAATGATGATGACTTGGTACATGGTTCATTATGATGAGATTTTGAGCCCTGGTTGCTGATAAGTATTTTTTGTGCTTACACATGGATGAGTTGGATGTCGTTTGATTCAGAAATAAGAATAGATCATGCAGAGTTTGTTACTTTGGTTGAGATCTTTTGCCTACATATGTTACTTCATGTTAAATCTTGAAGATCATGGTGATATTGGACCACATGGATAATTGCTTGACACATATTTGAAGATGCTGTTCTGGTATGATAATCTCTCTTGGAAAGAATGTATTGATGCTGCATGGAATATGAAGACTTGGTTACTGGTTTTTTTTCTTATGCTCACTATCAGATGACGCTTGAAGACACAACTACACCGTTTCATCTATCTCAGTCCAGGGAAGCGCCAACATTCTGAAGAATGAATAGACCTGTTTTTCTCACAAAGGACTGCCGTATCCTGCCTGCAATGAGGCAGAAGATGGTAGTGGATGGCTGGGTTTCTTAAACACAGTTTATATACGCGTAGGTTCCCTACGTAAAACCGCGATGTCTCGATTGCCTGCCAATTCTTGGTTGAGTCACTTTATTGACAATTGCAGTTGTCGCTTTAAGTATCTATGATACTGCTTTGGCATTCTCAGAAATCTTGTCTCAATTTATTTCTAATGTTTTCTTGATAAAGATGCCTTGATGATTTGTTGGTGAAAGTGTTCAGATGCAAAACCAAGTGTGTTTCTAGTCATGAAAAGATTGCTTGGTTGCACAGATTCAGGGGGAGCATTAGCTTTGCTGAGTGTAATGCAGTGTTGGTATTATGATGGTTTTTGAAATATGTTCTCTCCTAGGTCTTTTGGTAACATTATGAAAGTCTATTTATATTTTTTGATGAAAGGCTTTCATTATAATCTCATGTGTCTGTAATATTCTCCCATGTAAGGGGATTCTTTGATAAAAATTTGTAAACCCAATTGGTTGGAAGTACTTCTGAGTCTTTTGGTGATAGAAACATAGAGTCGTTGTATCATTGAAAAATATGTTTGAAGACTGTGCATGACTCCAAAAAGTTTGGTCAGCCTCTCAAAGAATACATCAAATCAAGAAGAATCGCTTTCTTCACAGAGGAGTAAGCAAGAGAAGAGTTTTATCCACCCATGTCCCTTGATGTCAAAGGGGGAGAGTGTGTTGGTTTTGATCCATGAGCTAGTGGGATCCCTTGCCCTTGATGTCAAAGGGGAGAGTGACATGGTGTTTGAATGCAGATAATGGTGTCAAAGAATTGGGAGAGTGACATGGTGTCAATGTACTTATCTGTTGTGGTAACCAAACACCATCGTGGTTGCCATCAAGTCCAAAGGGGGAGATTGTTGGAAATATGATGCAGAGTGTTGTCCTTGATGGCAACCCAATGAATGAAGATGGAGACATGCGACTGTTGACATGTGTTGTCCTTGATGGCAATTCACCTGATGAAGTTATTCTTGACTTGATGGACTTGGTAAATGATGTTTGTTGACAATATGATGCTGAGTGTTGTCCTTAAAAGACAAACTCACTAAGGAAGATAATGGATGAAGTTGTGCTTGATATAATATGTTCTTGATGAGCTAAATATGATGTATCTACAGTGTGTACAGAAGGCAGTGAAGAAAGGAACTTAGCATGTACTAAATCCTTGATGAAAAGAGTATGTTTCAAGGCATACGCGGATATGTCTAGGAGAAGTCGCGTATGCACGCGGGAAAGAACGTGATAAGTCGCGTATGGGCAAAAGCGCTCAAAAAGTGCAAAAACAGGGGCCCGTGGTATTGAAGGGCTCATGGTATTGTTTTGGCTCATGGTATTGAAAAAGGGGCTCGTGGTATTGAAAAAGGATAAACCTATATAAGGAGAAGAAATTCATTGTGCAAATCATGAGTGTGGGTACAAGATGTTCGAGCTTGATTGAATACTTCTCTCGTGAAGTATATCCGTATGGAAAGGGTAATGGTTTGATGATAGATCCGAATCTATAATGCACCTATGAAGGAATGATGAAGCTGGATATCTAGATCCGAAATGTATCTCCGTATTTCGCTAGGATCCGTTTATGGAGTGATTAGATCCGTGATGAGGCGAACATCCGTCCGAAGTAAAGGGTTGAATCTCGAACCGAATATCTGATCCGAAGAAGTATGTCGCTCTATACGATTGAATATCTATACGCGCTCGCCGGCGCAGAGGAAGCGCGTATATACGCGTTCGCTCGAAGATAAAGCGCGTATGCACAATGAAAGATGTACCGAGGTATACGTTGGTTCGTGTGGGATGTAGCGCGTATATACGCGACATCGTTGAAGTAAAAGCGCGTATGCAAACTAGGGTTTGTTGAAGCATGGGGTATGAAATATCCGATCCGATTTGCTCGTTTAGCCTATCCGTTGTTGATGTTTGACTCCGTGATTAAAATGTATGGAAAGGGTCCAACAAAAAATATGATGAAATGTGGCCCCGTGTTGTGTTCTATTGAAGTGGTTGGATCCAGCAGAAAATTGATGAAACGTGGTCCATATTGGTTCCGAGGGTTGTAGCCTTCGCCGGGGTCGTAGCTCCCTTCCGTGAGGCCGGTAAACGAGAGCGGGGGTCGTAGCTCTCTTCCGTGAGAGGCCGGGTAAACGAGTCGTGGGTCGTAGCCTCCTTCCAGGAGAGGCCGGTAAACGAGTCGTGTTGTAGCTCCCTTCCAGGAGAGGTCGGTAAACGAGTGCGTGGGTGCCTGCGTGCCGGTAGAGTCCGCGCGCAAATATGTTGTAAGATGTTTTCTCTATAATAAAATATTGGAAGGCCGAGCAACCGCAATGGCGGGTTTTCTCCCGACTTGGGTTTCCACCTAAAAATCCCGGTGTTCATGTGTGATGCTTTGTGTGATGGCTTATTCTCGTTCTACCGCACATGTTTACCGTTTATAGAACATCTAATAAATGAATGATGGAATGATATAAGTGAAGAACTAATGGTATAATTAGATCTCTGGGTATACGCGAGTTGTATGAAGGATTTCCGCGTGTATACGCTAGTTTCCGAAAGTAGCGTATGGGTTTTAGAGAGTGAAAAAGTAAAAAGTTTGAATATGATGTAAATACCGATTCACCCCCCCTCTCGCATTTTTCCCAACAACTTGAATGACATTTAGTCTCATTAACCAATTCGCTGCTTCTCGTCTTTGTCGCTGTTGATTTTCCAACTCAACAATGGATCTCCTCCAAACTTGCATGATGTTTAACCTTTTTTTTGGGGGTTGGTCCTATAGTTTGGCGATTTAATTTTTTCCCCAACTAATATTGATTTTCAATAGGCCATAACCTCTCATCCAGGAGGATTTTTTATGAGAATAATATACTGTTGGAAAGGTATTGATGAGAAATACACAACCATGCTATTTGTAATATATTTTGAGCATATTAACTTTATTAAAAACTAAAATAAATTCGAACACTCATATCCTCATGTAGTGAGACCTTGTTAGGGATTAAGCTATCATACTGCTTTAGAAGAGTCCTTCTACTTCATTTATCATTATGAATGGTCCTACTGATATTATCCATACATCCCCTTTGACATCAATGACATCTTCTTGTCATCAATGATAACGCTATGTACAACAATTTGGGCTACGTCCATAGAGGGATAACCAATATTTTCTTCTCCCATCTAGAAAAATGAAGGGGTTACAACATGTAACACATATGTTGCAACCATTTATTCTCTCTATCATAATATCCTCTCTCTAAATTACAATTCTATCTAAATAATACACAACCACAATATAATTCCCACATAAAAAAGAGGGTTTTGTTCTAAGGAAAAATCCTTAACATAACATATACTTTCATATTTTTGGCTTAATGATGAATGGTCTAGATTGAATATGAAATTATTATATTTTAAAAGAATATTTTCCAAGGATTTATCTATCAGGGCATTGCCACAAATCTCTATTAAGGGGGGCTCCAAAGAGTTGTCACTCTCCCCCTAGACCCCTTGGCGATAGTAGTAGGGGTTCAAACTCCCCTACACCCATCATCAGAGAATGGGGTCCAAATGTAGCTTAAAAAAAGATCTCTGACATAAGAAGATAATCAAGCTCTACAACCAACATAGGTACTAACTGATGCTCATGTAAAACATACACTTAAAAGGGTTAAGGTGTATGCTAAACTTTTGACATTAGAAGAAAATAATGCAAAGGTTTTCTAGGTGTTGTGAACATTTATTTGACCAAGTTGTGACATAATTGAGGTAAGTTGGGATAATGTGAGCTAAATAATTAAAGACATAGGACATGGCACACTAGAATGTGGCTCCTACAATTTTTAGATTTAAGGATAACTGCCCCAAGGTGTGGAAAAACTAGTTTATTGTGATTGGCATGAAAAGTATGGATTTGATTATATCATAAACATCCATTCATGAGGATGAAAAATCATGTATGGAACATGCATAAATAAATTAGCTAATGAAGGTGGTGATAAATTTTCATTTGGGACAACCTGACTATGTATCACAAAAATGATAGATGTAGATATACCGCTTATTTGTTCACATGACTGATCTTATTGCCTGAACTATATGTAATTGTATATATGAACTTGACCTTATGGATTTTATCAATATCTAGCTTTTGGTAGATGAAGATGCCTCTATTTCTACTATATAGGGGGTACATTTGGTCATATTTCAACATGGTGTTCAACAATGGCTATATCTTGTCTCAACATTTCTAGATATAACCATGTCAAAATTTTATGAAACTCTTTGAATGGAGTGTGTAGGCCACCACATATTTAGGAGAACCATAATATCCATGAAGTATGATTTTGGTAATGCTAGGAGTTGTATAAATTTCCATCTTGATGGCGAGATAAATGTTGGCCATGTTTCCTTCCTCTAATGCATAATGGGGAAGTAAGAGATGTTTGAACTAATAAACATGACTACATAGGGTAAATATTTTTTCATAATGATGCATTAACTGGATTAGGTAATGGGGTTGAATGTGTCTTAAGGGAGAAACAAGGAATTACTATGAATACCATCCTAAAGGATAGTCATGATCATTCATGGCCTCTAGTATGTCCCCATTAAAATGAAAAATGTGAGTAACATAGGTGGGAGCATCCTGGGATGTGCTGATTTTTCAGACTACTATCTACATAAAATATGTACAATGATGTAGATGAAGTGTGATTCCAACTATAGTGTGTTTGTTGGCTCACCTCGGGGTTAAGAAAAATTTGATATCTAAGAATGATGAAAATTCATCCTAGGTTATAAACCCCACTAATGTGGAGATGTAATAGATAGTTGTAGAATCATTAATATTCACCAATGGTGGTGGTATCACTTGTTGATAGTGATCGTGTGTTGTGAAACTAGCTCCAAAAATAGAAGAAAAGAGAGATCAACGCCTTAGAAATCAACCACTTCAAGGGGGCAACCTCCAACACATTACATAAATGAATAATTCTTGAATGATACAAATTACAAAACCTCATTTCTATATATAGGAGTCCATGGGGCCACAATGTAATCCTAGCAGTACCTAACAATAATAATTTAGAGCAAGCAATAATAACAATATGGGGGTTACAAGGGTACAATAATAACAATAAGGGGTTACACTAACAACAATAAGGGACTATACTAATAATATAGGGACCTAACATGCCCCTCTCCTTCATAAAAGTGTTGTCCTCAATGCTTGAGTAGCTCTAGGTGCTTCTGTATAAAATTCTCATCCTCCCATGTAGAATCTTCACTAGGTAAGTTCTTCCACTTAATGAGATACTCTAAAATTAATCGATTTCGTAGCTGTCGAGTTCTTATTTCTATGACCGCTTCAAGTTCCAATATGATTTTTCCTTCCTCATTAAGTTCTAGCAATATTGTTTGAACTGGAAGATTTTCACCTATAACCTTCTTTAAGCATGAAACATGGAAAATCGGATGCATCAAGGAAGAAGCAGGAAGCTCCAATTTGTATGCCATAGTACCAATCTTTTTGCAACACCTTGTATGACCATAGTACTTTGACAATAATTTATTGTCCTTCTTAGCTTCGCTTGAGGGACATTTGTCTGTATGATTGTAGCCGTAAAAATACCTAGTCTCCTACATCAAAACTTCTCTCACCGTGATGTTGATCCGCTCGTTGTTTCATTCGATTTTGTGCTGTAATTAAAGTTATCCTTTAAGAGAGTTGGAGAAATTTCGTTGATGCTCGATGTGATCTTCCACCGCTCGAACTTTCGAATTTTCTCTTTAAAGATGATGTGATGGACTCGTGATGATATCCATAAAGTGGCATAAATGGGGTCATTTTTATACCACAAGATGGAATGAAGTGTTATACCACCATTCAACGAGAGGTAACCACTTGACCCATCGTGTTTGTTTATCGTATACAAAACAACGAAAATATCCTTCCAAAATTTATTTACTATCTCAAATAATTACCTGATTGAGGATGATAAGATGAGCTATGAGCTAATTGAGTACCCAAATAAGAAAATAACTCCGTCCAAAAATTTCAAAAGAAAAATGGGATCTCTATCGGCCACAATAACCCTTGCTCTATGTAGCTTTTGGATTTGTGTCCATAAAATGTAGTAGAAACCGTACTTGCTTTTAATGGATGAGATAATGCGCAAAAGTGCATACTTGGTAAGTCTATCAACTACCACCATGATGACACTCTTCTCCCGTACTTGTGTAAACCCGTGATAAAACTACTGAAATCTCCTCCCACCGTTGACTTGAAATGGATAAAGGTTGTAGAAGACCCGTGGTCTTAATTGTCTCAACTTTATTCTCACCGCAAACCAAAACATTCCACCACAAACTTTTGAATATCAAATTTAAGGCCATCCCAAAAAAATTATTTCTTCACCCCGTGGTAAGTTTTAAAAATCCCGAGTGTCCTCCCAAAGGAGAAGTGTGCAATTCCAAAAGAATCTTTGTTTTAGTTGGGAGTTCTACAAAGATATAAGTGATTCGTACCATAATGAATCATTTTTCCAACTAAATGTATCGTATGTACTAGGATCTTGCTACAACTTTTGAATGAGTGTCCACACTTCTTCGTCCTTCTTCCATTCATCGCTGTTTTCAAGCATTCAATCCGGTTGGATAATATAAATGGCACAAAGCAATGCTTCCACCTCTTCATTATTTCTTTGAGAGTGCATCCGTAACAACATTTAGCATCCCTTTTTTGTATATTATTTAAAATTCATAACCCAACATCTTTGTGACCCATTTTTGTTGCTCTTCCGAAGATAGTCTTTGTTCCAAAAAGTGTTTAAGACTATCATGATCGCTTACCTTGAAGTTTCTTCCCATTAGGTAGTTTACCATTAATTTCCATCGTTAGCGTATCGCTATATTTACTTCTGATAAATAACTTTTTGTAAATACTTTCCTTTGATCGGATGACTTTCAAAAGCAATGGGTCTTCCTTCTTGCATTAAAACAGCACCAATTCCATTTCCTAAGGCATCACATTCCACAATAAAGGTTTTTGTGAAGTCTGGCGTAGCTAAAACCTTCACAAAAACCGGTGCTAGGAACATTGCCTCTTTAAGATGTTCAAAGGCCTTAGTTGCTTCAAGAGTCCATGAAAATCCATCTTTCTTCAATAATGCTGTTAAAGGTGCTTCTATTCTCCCATAATTCTTAACAAACTCTGTGATAATACCCCGTTAACCCAAGAAATCCTCGCAACTACTTTATGGTTTTGGGGAATTTCCATTCCTTAATGTATTTAATTTTGTTAGGGTCTACCTTAACACCCTCGTGAGATATAATATGACCCAAATATTCCTACCCTTGTACTCCAAAGAACAACATTGGATGTTTTTGCATATAATTTTTTCTCCCCCGCAATAGTTTGAGCACCCCGTCAACATGTTGAACATGATCCTTCCAAGACCCGATGTAGATTAGTATATCATAAAAAAATATTGGCACAAATTTTCTAAGGAAGGGCTCGAAAATGGAATTCATCAAACTTCTTTGAAATGTAGAAGGTGATTGGTAAGGTCAAAAGGCATGACCAAAAATTCATAATGACCCTCATGAGTTCGAAATGTTGTTTTTAATATCTTCGCCTCTCATTCTAATTTGATGATATCCTAAACGAAGATCCAACTTTGGTATAATAAATTGCTCCATGTAATTCATCAATCACAGGAATGGGAAATTTATCTTTAATGGTGAGCTTATTGAGCTCCCTATAATCCGTACACACATGCGCCATGATCCATCCTTCGTGTACCAATACTACAGAGCAGAAAGAACTTTGACAAGTTGAATTGTACCAGCCTCTACCATTTCAAATCATGCGTTCAATTTCTCTCTTTTGGACATAAGGATATCTATAAGGCCTAATGTTTGGAGGAACACTTCCGGAATCAAAATGAATAGCATGATCATTATGACAAATAGGTGGTAGTCCTTTGGGAGTTTCAAACACCTTGGAATGATTGTCCAAGACTTTTTGGAGATATGCAAAAATAGATGATTTTGATGTTGGAACTTCTATCAAAGATAATCGTGCAAATATGCCTCGTTGTTGTTTCTTTAAAAGATTTATCATGACATTAGAGCTTATTATCTTTCCCCGACTTCCCTACAATACCCCGTAATTCGACTTCCTTTCCTTCGAAAAAAATTTCAAGAAAAGTTATTGAAAATTAAAAGCTACCATCCTCAAAGATTGTAACCATTGTACTCCTAAGACAACACGCACTCCCATAGAATGGGAAGCATTGGAATATTCAATACATACTCCCCCATGGTTAGCTTGATATTATGGCATTTTCCAGAGCACTTATAGTTCCTCCATTTGCAACAATCACTTGACATTCGGTGCTTCGGGTATAGGAAACAATTCAATTCCTCGCTACCTTACAATGAATAAAATTATTGGTACCACCGAATCAATCAACACTATTACCTTTTCCTTCTTGATATGTCCTTTCTATCTTGAGAGTTTGAGGAATGGTAATTCGCCAATGAATTACACGATATGGTCGTACTCATTTCTTCCTCTTCTAGGTTTGGTTCCTAGTGTATATCTTCTTCATTTGAAGATTCTTGTTCATTTTCTTCTTCCTCTTCACAATCTATGTAAGATGATTTATTCTCATGACACTTATGACCTTAGTGTATTTCCGTTATCACAACCGTAGCAAAGCCCTTTTGATCTTTTTCTTCCAATTGTTGTGGTGTCAACCTCGTAGGTTGTGAAAATCTAGAGAAGCAACACTTCCATCTTTATAGAAGTGAGTGGTAGCTTTCTCGTCGCCATAATTTTACATTCAATTTTTTCTTGCCAACCCGAATGCCTTCTCCAATGAATCAAGTTCCAAAACGCGAACTTCATGTTGGATGTTATCCTTTAAAGTACCTATGAAGAGATCAATCCTGCGTTCCTTTGGAATATCCATTACCCTTATATTCAATTTTTGGAAGTCCTCAATGTGCTCCCCCACTGAACCTTTTGTTTGAGATTTATCAATTGGCTAAAGAAGGTAAGCCGTTTCTTGTATCCTCATAATGTGCTATCATTTTCCGTAAAAAATCGACCAAGTGACAATTTTTTACTTTAGAGCAAAGTCATCAATACCATAAAAATGTATTTTGTTCTAAATGTAAAGTTGCAATGTGTACCTTTTGTGTGTTTTGCACATTATTGAGATCAAAATATTGCTCCATATGTAGTATCCATGTTGCAGGATCCTTTCCATCAAACTTCCTTATATCCATTTTTGGAATATGGTGGTTCCTCCCTCCAACATTAGAGTTTATGAAATCACAATTAAAAATTATTTTGTTCTCATCATGAGTTTCCTCTACTATCTTTTCACCCTTAGGAAACATTTCTTGTATCGACTTTGTCAAACCTTCCATGTCTACTTTTACATCATTCTTCATGTTCTCCCTCTTAGCTTCCATGTCATCCATCTTAGATTCCATGTCAGCTTCCATGACATCCATCTTAGCTTCCATGCCATTCTTCGAACCATCCATCTTATATTATATGCCTTTCTTCAAACCATGCATCTTAGTTTCCACGCCTTTCTTCAAAACTTCCATGTCATTTTTTGTTGCTCTTTGCGAGGGCGAAATTTGTTTCACTTGCTCTTGTAATTTTGATATGTCATGTTGTCATTCTTCGTCTTCATGAGTCATAAGAGAGCCTTATAAAGACTTAATGGGTGTTGAATTCTTTTTAAGGGCCATTTTAGAATCCAATACCGATATCTATTCTACAATATGCCCTTGGAATCAATTCAACTTGATTCTTCAAATAAGACTTATGCAATTCGGAAAAAAAGAAATACACACCTTTTACTTGCTTTTGAGGAGCTCGATATTGAAATTGAATTATCTCTATAATTGTGGATCCTCAATATCTAAAATTTGGCCCTTTAGTAGCCCTTTGAAGCATATTTCAAATGCCATAGGTCTAACCTGATTTGGATTCTTCAAGACAAATTTATGCCCAATCTCCCACAATGACCTAATTATGGACTAGTTTAGTAGAGTGAACTTGTACGGTGTGCCATGTGTCACTGTTTCCTCCTTCGTATTTGAATTTGATAAAAATTAAACTACAGTCCATGTACTTTCCGCCACTTTTACATAATTCCAATCTGATGCTCAGAGAGAGAGTTATGATGATTTTCCCACAGTCACCTCTTTGAGATGAAATTCAGAAGCCTGAAACAACCCTAACTTCCACAGATCATAGCTCTCTTCCGAAAATATGAATCTCAAGATCTCAAATTTTTAAGGTTCCTCGTATCGCGCTTCGTTTCCGTAAAAATTCAGGTTTTGAACCTTTGTAGATAGAAATTTATAGCGAAAATTATATAATGACATGTTTTTTGTGAAATTCATGGAGCCCGAAAAATCCTAACTCTGCTGCATCATATCTCCGAAAATGTTGCGAACCAAGCTCTAAAATTTTGCGACGATGTTCCTCAGGATTTTGGCTTCACGCTCTAAAAATGTCAGCTTCTAAACTTTTGTATAAAAACAGTTATAACGAAATTTCCACGATGACCTGTTTGGAGCAACGAAACCCCAGAATCCAAAGTTCGATACCAAAGTTGTGAAACCAAACTCTCCAAAAAT
The DNA here is from genome assembly GCA_034641835.2 of Pinus albicaulis. NCBI lineage: Eukaryota > Viridiplantae > Streptophyta > Pinopsida > Pinales > Pinaceae > Pinus > Pinus albicaulis. The sequence continues at coordinate 1,045,766,602 of CM076584.1, read as the reverse complement.
AGAAGAAAAGAGAATCAACGCTTATAAATCGGCCTACTTCGAGGGAGAAACCTCCAATACATTATTGTTGTGGAGGTAAACTTCCTCCGCGATTACGCAGGCAATCCCTACCAGCCCGCACTCAAGTCTAGAAACAATTGTTCACGCTAATAAAGGTGTTCCTAATTGAAAATAAACCAACTCACGGAGGCTTACTCCGGAATCCAACGCTATTTCTCGTAGAAGAGGTAGCGCTCCCGTTCCAAATTTTCGCGTATCACGATCCCCACGATCTCCGTGATAGGACACCCGCACACGCGAGAAATAGAACAAACGCAAGCGTAAAATCCGTAGATGGCAACTATATGTCACCACAAACGACATAACTCATCATTATATAAACAACAACAAGAGTGGAACCATAACCAATAGTCGTTTATTATTAATCAATCAAAGGAAAATTACAACCAAGTTCTTACGCCGAATTCTCCTTCCTGAGGGTCGCTGCTATAACACGTCTCGAAAAGCCCGTCAAGGATGGGACAAAACCTCTCTCTTCGAATCTCGACAATAGTCTCTCGCTTGAATTCTGGCCTTAGGGTTATAATCAAGGCTCTTGGCAAGATAAGGCTCTCGGGAATTTGGGAACTTGAAGACTAGCTATTCAACCATCTTCACCTATCTTGCACTCTTTCCATCAGAAGATGGCTATATTTATAAGAGAGTGAGGAGGGGAGGAGGTTGGGATCCCTACAATAGTGGAAGGGAGCCTTATCCTTTGGGAGGTTCCCCATATGGTGGAAACAAGAGGCCAAAGGAGGAAGGTCGTGGTTATCTAGTCGAAACCACTCCCGATGACTCATCCACCGAAGTTTTTGTAATCAAAACTTCGCCTCTTTTTTAAAAAAAAACTTTCCAAAAGGCGTATCGGCGCGGTGCTTAATCGGGGATGAGCGCCAATTGGCGGGCTCGCTGTTAATTTTCCTCATCGGGCGCGAGTACACACCCGGCTACCGCTGCGAAAACAGTGTTTTTAGGGGTCTCGTCAGAAATGATCAATGTGGAGGAATGTTGTCCTCATGGTAAGGGATGCAATGATGTGGTATTTGCAAGGCATGACACCGCTTATCAAGTCACAGAAACGACCCTCCAATGGGAAATATGGGGATCATAGGACTATGGAAAATTACCGTGTACGTATGCCCCCTAAAGCATGAGGCCCGAAAGAGAGAGGGGTGAAATGCTTTATGAGAACGTGTCCAATCGAAAACACCGCCGTCTAAAACTTGCATAGAGAAATAAAACTCGATATCTCGTATACATGATATATATGTGGCATGGGCGTAGCCATCCATACCGTAGTATGCAATAATCTAGATCCAAGGTATGGACGCAAAGCCCATCTAGGGGTGAGGATCGATAACAGACTGCATGGTCACAACATCCAATCAAAGAGTCATGTAACTAATCATAAGAATCATTAAAAATCGCAAATGATTATACTAAGAAGAACTATGGTCTTGCGCCCATCTCACTCCAAACAAAGTACAAGTTCAAGCATACGAATATGAGTCGAAGTCGAGTACAAGAATGTCACTGATTACCGCCCAATGATGAAAAGCCGTGCTTCGTACGTGAGAGTACCACTAATAATGATAATGGTCCTTGTATTATAGGTACAATCTACATTGTGGTGAATCAATGAGTCAAGGCCGAACACCAAAAGAGAATCACCGATCTGAGGCCAATGATGAAAACCTCAATAAACAGCAGAACCTACCATCGAGGAATGCAGTTCCAAGGTACTGGTATGAGCCCTGGATCGGCCGTAGAAATGAGCTGCTTTCCATGTGAAGTGACTCGATCGAAGGTGGCCATAATGTTTCCCACATCATCGATGGAGATGAGGAACATAATGTCTTGTGAATTAAGATCATATGAGAATCCAGTTTGAAATCCGCAAAGGTCAACTTCTCTTGAACATATAGGCAAGACGACAAAGGATTTGGCAAAGATTTGACATCAAAATATCAAAGGTCATGATGACGAGGCAAAGAGCAGAGGAGAGGTCAAAAAGGATCACCCAAACCCATGAAGCAAGTGGAAATGAGATGAGATGTCCCCAACCCGACACGAATGCAGAGAAGTGCCATTCTAAGAGCGACATAGTCGCAACACGACAATGATGCTGTTCATTTTTTCCCTTGCCATTTCTAAGCAGTACCTCTTTTTTATTTTTTACACAAGTCAAGAGGATACTATATGCTTGTCATATAAATTCATCCTTCCCCACGAATCCATCCTAGTACATTTAATGAGCCCTACGCATGAGAAACTCGAATATTGTCATTACGATCACAATCCGATGTCACTGTGGATTTAACGAGTCTAACAAAGGAAGAACTCGGCGTCTTTTCATATTTAGAGAGTTTGAAAAGACAAAGTGGAAAAGCAACTCCAACAAATTCTCGCAAATAGTTCCTCGATCCAAAAGGTAGAAAACAAAATCTCGAGAAAACCTCCTAGTCGCGATAGGCTAGGGCACTCCTTTTTCGTAAGTAATCTTTCCCACTCGAAAAAGGGCAAACGTATACTGGGTAAATGTCGTTTCAAGGTCCACTTTAACGAGGATCAAATGACAAGCAACTCGACAATATTTTCATTTTTAAAGAGTCGAAAAGAGTCGTGGGAAAGATGACTCCATCCCGGATGAACGAGTGGTATAAAGGGTAGCTACCGGTTCCAAACGAATGGTGAACTGGTCAGAAAAAAAATAAAGGTCAAGAGGCTGGCTAATAAGACCACTCATCACGGTTCCTCAGAATGGTAAACAACCAAGGAAGGCATATGATCGGCCAAGGTGACAGTGACGAGGAATGAGAGAACCAAGGCTCATCTCGGGGTAAAAAATAGGCCGATAAGATGGCAATCACAAAAGTGAGAAAGGTTTACTTTACAAAAAGCTTGAAAGAAAGATAAACTATGCTTTGAAACTTCCAGTTTCATTTACACAAGCTTGAAATGGAAACAAATCCACTTGAAAAAAGTACATGCCTCAAAGACATGACTCAATCGAGGTACATGCCTGCAAGCCTGGGCCCATAAGTGAAAGGCGTATGGAGTGGGAAGGTTCAAGTTATGAGATCAAGAGGAAGACTCGATCGGGATTTTTATGAGAACTTGTCAAAGACTCCGAATTGAACAGAACGTGTTTCATTATTTTAACGAGGTTGAAACATTAAAAGAACTATCCTCAACACCCTGCTTCATGGTTTGGGAGGTCAGCACAAGACAAGGAACTCTCGCTTCCGACAACCTTGTTTCATTTTTTAAGGAGCTTGACACAAGACAACGAATCATGGCTCGAATAACTTGTTTTATTTTTTTAAGGAGCTTGACATGTGAAAAGAACCATGATCCGACCAAATTTCTGTTTACTTCTTAAGGAGCTGACAGAAAAGAAATCCATGCTCGACTCCATCTTGCTTTCATTTTTTAAGGAGCTTGACACAAGAAAACGAACTATGCTCCGACCGAATTCATCATAATGAACAAGAAGTCATGGCTTCCAAGAGTTCCACTCGATGGAAGGAAAACACTTAGAAGTCAGACTCCAATGCCCCCGCACTGATGCACAATGGCACAATCACTGCATAGGTACCTGGGTAGGTAGCCACATATAGTTGACCCGCGATGGGGAAGATACAATGGGTGGATAAAAAAACCGTGGAAGGGATGATGGCGGTCCGGGGGCTTACCACATCGGGACCAAAGAACGAAGCCGATCAATGGTCACGATCTTCCTCATGCGGAAAATGCATCACGTTTAAAAGGAGGAGAGACAAGCGCTCCCATGGCATAGGTGTAATCACAATCTCAAGAGAAAATTGAAATCCAAGGGCCTGGAACAACCATGATGTCCATATGAACGGTTTTACCTCCCAAAGTAACAGCAACGGAAGGATCCCTAAGGGTTGACTAGTTCTTCTGTTAAATGCCAACAGACTACAACAGCGTGCGGTGGCGAACCGAAATCTTGCTATAGCTTGAGGATAAAATACTAACAAAGCGCACCTTCGTCTATAATGGTGATGGGTACAACTACCAAAAGCTCGCACCGTAATCTTGAAAGGCACATAAGACTAAGGCTAGATCCCGTAAATCGATTCCAATCAAAGGAAGCACCAACCATTTTGAGGGGCTACCATCGACCGAGATGGTCTTCCCCCGGTGTTACTGAAGAAGGATCGCACCCTCCACGACCTCCATCTCGAAGGTGGCATGATCCTCCGGGGACTCCATCACGGAGGCGAGGAGCAGCTTCTTGAGATATAGACAGAGAATCTTTCTCCAAGTCCGAGGAATCAAGAAACAAGAAGAAACTCGAGGTGTGAGATCCACTCTCCATGGAAAATACCCGGTGCACCGTAGACGCAGGCTGCCTCAACCGATCCTCAATACTAGTGGTTGCCTCCGGGAAATGATTCCTAATTTGAATTTCGGGGGAGCCGGGATCGACCAAGGGATGAATCTTGACCAATCGAAGAATCAACCGGTGAAGGACTCAGCGTAGTCGTTTATAACCAACTCGGGAGGCATGGTGAGAAATAGTCGAGTTGTCCAAAACTCTCTTGGCTTCATCCATATACGGACAAGGTGGTCAGCAGCCTTTCACACAACTTACAAGGATTGCGAGCTTTCATCTTCGCTTCTTGAGTTTTGCACTAAGACTAGTCGAAGATGCCTCAACCCGACCCCAGAGCCAAAGGCACCAGGAGTCAACCGCTGGGACCACATTGAGCACGTTTGGGAAATGCTGTGGCAATCTCAAGAAGATGGTCTCATGCACAACATGCAAGGGAACTTGACTTTCCATGGAGGGTTGGAAGGTTTATCAAGAGGAGACTTTAGGTGCAATAGCCGCAGAGCTAGCCTCCTTTATCGACTTCTTCTTTCTTAGTCACCCTTCGGGTTACTCGAATCCAGCATCACATTAGGGCAAAGTCATAAGAAGAGGAGGACAGCAGAAACAAAGTGGGCTAGCTGGGAGAGGTCCACCTTGGAATCAACATGATGTTGTTCGTGTGGAGGAACCGATCAACAGAGTTTAGACATTTAACTACAGAGGTTGAAAAAGCAAATCAAACAGAAAACCGAACAATAACTCCATGAAGGGACAACGTCGCCATATAAGGAGCACCACATTTCAAAGGAGGAAAAGGGACCAAGATTCCCATCTTGAGGATTCCTTGGTTAGTGAACCTGGAAAAGTTGCCATAAAAAATGATCTTAAGAAAACACCCTAAGGAAACCAACTTTAACCAGGAATATTTCGTGGGCAAGTTATTCTTAAAACATTAAAAAAACTCTACTGCTTCATCTTTTTAAGAGTCATTAAACAGAAAAGGTGACTCTATCGTCATGACAAGAAACAAGAGTGAAAGGACAAGCGCTGATGATCTTTTCAAATTTAAGGAGCTCGAGATAAGATCAAAATGACTGCTCGTGAATGCTAGGTAAAGGGTGTACCAAATAACTCTGAATCGTGCAATATACACACCTGGTTTCAAAATGAAAGAGAAATCAAATCATGACTTAACGTACGTGCAGAAATCTCCCGAATTCCGTGTCCGGTGTATCACGGCATAGGGCGGCAGACTTTGGCTTCTCTTGTGGATAAAGGATAGAAACCTAGTGGAGTCTCCCTTTTATACGCGTATGGTACTAGAGCAAGTCTCGTACTAATCGCCGGTTTGAAGCCAAGAGTTTAACGACAACTACTAGGTTTAAAGACGCCGTAAACATCGTCTCTAGCCTAGACCGAAATGTTACGTTAATGTTTCAATGCCGCCTTAGTGTAAATTGAGTAATTTTAAAAGGTTTATCTTCAATTACGTTTCAAAAGATCAAGGCCCTACCGCATGTCATCTCACAATTTCCTATATACTTATGTGAGAAAAGAAATTTTTTCAATTTGATGAATGCTATCTAGTTAAGGAAGAGCTCAAACAATGATGCTAATATAAAAAACACCTAAACGCAATCTTTTCCAAACGAGATGACTTTCACTATCCAAAAGTAATTTCACAATCAACGATGCAAACAATGCAATGTGATCTATGCAAAATCCTCTTTTTTTCCTAAAAATATGCAATTATAATCTATAATAATTTCTTTTCAAATTATAAGAATGAACTTACTGCATTTTTTTCATGAAATGAGAATCTACTTAATGTATGTTTAACGAAAGAGAATGCACTAACGCGTATTCCTAGTTTTCGATCATTAAACAACAATCTAAGTTCAATGATGATCTCAAAAACACTTTTCAATGCAATGTGATCTAATGCATTTTAACAAAAAAAACACTTTGAGACGAAACTAAATAAACGTAAATCTTCTTAATGAATATGAATGGCATGAGATGTAAACAAACACTAAGAATGCAATCGTTGTTTCAAACACTTCATAACTAAATCCCTCAAAAGGCGACAAGACATATGAGGTCAAACACAAAGAGAACTTCCAAAGCAAGAGATCAAAACAAGGCATTCATTCCCTTTACATCAAACAATTTATGGAAATAAGACATTTCAAACAATGAGAAATGTAATCTATGCTCATATAGAGAAAGACCGAAGGGAAAGACACACCGGTGAAGGATTCAGGAAAAAGTCTCAATTTTCACACAATTCTAAATTGCCCTAATTTTCATCGACAACTACGCTAATCAAGTGATTGCTTGATCGGGAAGTTAACTAGCGCCAATGCCCAATTGGCATGGGTTGCTAATCAATAAATAAGCTACCAATCACCGAAATAGAAAAGACAAAGAATTTCCTCCCAACCAAGACCGACTCACCACTTCAAGCAAATTCCAAGACTCAAATGGACCACAACGAAACAAGCGACAAAGTAAATTAATGAAGAAGAGAAAAACACCAAATAACACAATAAAATGATAAAAATCGGAATGAATGCAAAGGATCAATCAAAAGGTTGAATGAACAAATAAAAACCAAAAACTCCTGGCGATGCTCGAACACAAGAGCAATTGCAGATGCCCTAGGCTAGAAAGTGAAATCGGTTTTTAGCACAGTAAACAACCAAAGGACGCAAGGTCACCACAACAAACAAGGCTCCAAAACACCAAGCAATCTAAAAATACAAGGCCGTAATCAGACATCACTTTAAAGCTCAAAATCAAGCAAACCCCTAGTGGGGCCTCCAAGACTGCCGCCGATCACGTAGTCGTAAACTAGCGCCTACATCGGTTCGCCAGGGTAATATATCGATAACTAGCGCGACCAAGGATCGCTATGCTAAACGCTACCAAGTTTGGTTGGGTGTCAAAATAAAAATAAGCAATCCAAGATTAGACTAGTGATGTTTGGAGTTTTCAAAAACCCAAATTACGTAAAGAACCAAATTTCAAAAGTTACCGATCAAGCAAGCAGAACTCTAGAATCAATCGAAAAGACAAGATAATGCTCAAATGTTCAAGCCATAAAACTAAACCGGAGAGATTGATCAATGTTTTGATCTACTTCGCAATTGCATAGCAAAAAGCATTTCAAGGCTAACTGCCAATCTCAGGCTCCGCCTATAGCTCATAAACAAACAACAAGCTAGACGCCCCCAACGGAGTCGCCCATAATTTGTTGTGGAGGTAAACTCTATATGGATAGAGGCGATCCCTACTAGCCTGCATCGGTCTAGCAATCGCTCATGTTCACAAAGGCAAGTTCCTAATTGCAAAATAAACCAACTTAGCGCGGAGGCTTACTCGAATCAACGTTGTTGCTTGTAGAAGAGGTAGCACCTCTGTTCTTTAGCTTTCGCGCATCAAGATCCCCAAGATCTCCGTGGATAGGACACCGCACACGCAGAAACATAACAAACATACATACAAAATCTAGTAGATGCAACTATATGTCACCAGAAGGACATAATCATCATTATAAACAACAACAAGAGTGGAACCATAACTAATAGTCGTTTATTATTAATCAATCAAAGGAAATACAAACTAAGTTCTCGACGCTAATTCTCCTTCTGGGAGGGTCGCCAGCAGTAACACGTTTCTCGAAAAGCCCGTCGAAGGATGGCCAAACCTCTCTTCGAATCTTGACAATAGTCTCTCTGCTTGAATTTGGCCTTAGGGAATAACTGGGCTCTTGGCAAAGATAAGGCTCCCTTGGGAATTTGGGAACTTAAAGACTAGCTATTCGGTACCTATTTATCATTCAGCCCCTTCATCAATGGAAGATGGCTGGTATTTATAGAGGAGAGGAGGAGGTTGGGATCCCTACAATAGTGGAAGGGAGGCCTTATCTCTTGGGGAGGTTCCCCATATGGTAGAAACAAGAGGCTGTGGAAGGAGGAAGGTCGTGGATATCTAGTCAAACCACCTTCAGATGACTCATCCGAAGTTGTTGTAATCGGAATCTCGCCTTTTATCCAAGAAGATTGCGAAAGTAATCGGGACAGAGCACCAATTGCACGGCTCAGCACTTTCCTCATTGGACGAGTACAACGGGCTGTCAGCCGCCAAGGCAAAGCAAAACAGGTGTTTTTAGGGGTTCTGTCAGAAAATGACTCAGGAGGAATGTTTTCTCATGGTAAGGATGCAATGACAGTATTTTTCAAGGCATGACACCGCTTTATTGGTCACATAAATGACCTCCAATGGGCTAACATGGGGATTGTGACGGGTGACAAATTACTCGTAACAATTACATAAATGAATAATTCTTGAATGATACAAATTACAAACCTCCTCATATAGGAGTCCATGGGGCCACAATGTAGCTCCTAGTGGGGCCATAATGTAATCCAGTCGACCCAACAATAATAATAATTTAAGGGCACAATAATAATATGGGTTATAAAATAATAATAACAATAAGGGGGTTACAATTAACAATAATAAGGGACTATACTAGTAATAATATAGGACCTAACATCAGGTACGTGGATGCATGTGTCATATAGGTGTATAGTGGTTTGTACACAAATTATATTATGTCCCTTGGTACATCCCATTATTGGGACTAGAGGTGCTATAAGTATTTTAAATAATGGCAGCTACCAATGGTGGATGAAGAATGTTGCTTAACTATGGAGTGCACATAGGGTAGAGGTTATTGGTGCAGCTATCGATGTCTCAAAGGGTTAAGTGGATGTGGAATTTGGACATGCATAATCGCATAGTTGGAAACAAAACCATGGGTATTAGTGCCCCTTATTTGTTGTTTTACCCTCTCTCAACAAATTTTAGTATTTTTTTAGTTTAGTTAGGAGGAAAGATTGACATTATGGGTGTCTAGAAGCATGATGTGAAATATTTGGACATGATATAAAGATGAATAATAAGTGAGGGATGCAGATTAAATGATACTTGATGATGGGTGAAAGATACCACACTATTATCTCTAGGATAAAGCTCCTATAGTGTAAAAATAGCCATCACTGTGTTCCAAATAATGCTAAGTAGTGGGAAGTATAATGGGATCTAGATGATATGTTTATGGGATGAGAGGCTTGATAGTTATTGTCTCATATTTAAATGATATAGTGTCAAGTGTGGATGATAAGAATGATGTAATGAATACACTAGATATAGCTTCTTTGAATGATGTAATCCACACAAATGAGAAAATCTTGTAGGAGGAGTTTGGGATGTCATGCTCTAGCTTGTCTCAAGTAGCATGGAACTTTGGAAAATATCTTGACCCATCATGGTGAAAGATGGGGTATGTGAGCAGTCCCTATGAGGGTTAGACGATGTCAATATTGGTGTATTTGGGGCTCATAGTGGGTCATTTGATTTAAGGTAATGACCTTCCCATTGTGAGGGTATTGTATGCAACAGATGTGATAATTTTCATGACACAGATAAAACTACATCCAAGAAGGTGTTGTAGTTTAGTGAATATTCAACTCTTATATCAATAAAGATAATATTCCCTACCAATTTGGTGGGGACATTTTTGTGTAGTTCTTCTAGTTGCAAAGGAAAAACCACAAGCTCCCAAGGGTGATGGTTGATAGTGTGAGATTGTGGGGTGCCTAATTTTCCCAAACTATGGTGGATATGATACAAGTAGATTCAAAGTCTATTCAACAATTAATGATGATTTTTTAGTCAAGGATAAGATTTAATGCAACTTATGAAGGGTAATTGGGCTTAGAGTTGTGCAAGTCAAAGGATGTTACCATGGATTGGGTGGGTTAGTGAACCGTAAGTCGTTGATAATTGCCTTATTTTGATATGGGAAGATTGGAGGATCTACCAAAATAGGACACGATTGCATATGATTTATCGAACGCATGATACTATAGTATTATGAATAAACATCACATGAGGGTTATGGGAACCATAATGAGGGGGTACCTTGGGAAAAGTGGTGCAATGTCACTAGTAGGATGCAACATTTGGTAAGGGACTACCACGTGAAGTTGGGAATGATCTGTACCATTATATTTAGGTCAAATGGAATGCTAACATTTCAGTTGTGAGTTTGAAGTAAATTAATAAAAGGTTCATGTAAGTAAGAGGTATGAAGGATCTCCCCCGTTAAGCGAGATTCTAGAGTGGATAGGATCATGATGGGAGTTTTTTGGGGAAAAGGGGTTTCACAATACTAGTAATTTTTTTAGGAAGGATTGTAATACTACCGGTCATTGGGGAGATAGGGTTTAAAATACCATCATCGATTAGGGGAGAACCCGTTGGGGGTACCCTTTGTAGGAGATAAGCACTTATATTTCTTTTCATTTCTTATCCATTTGATTCAATGGTTTGGGGGCATTGATGAATATAGTGACCAAAATCACTACATAATGCCCAAGGGATTTTGGCCTTGGAGCTTCCATTACTTCCTTCTTTGGCTGAATAATTTTTCCATGATTTTAGTTCTAGTTTATGGTGGATAAGGTTTCCAAAATTATGGGCTAGGGATAGCATTTTCCCATGGAAATTAAGGTTGATTTTGGATTATTTTGTTCCCCTCTTTCCATTGGTTTTGTGATTTTGGGAATTCACTATGATTAGTTTCCAAATGTGCTTGGGTTTATTGAGTGGGTAGGGGTTGGATAACAATGACATTATATTTTTATGTGTAAGTATTGGGTGCAATACCATGACACCTAGTGAAGAGTAGGAATGGGTAGTAAGGATTGGTTTGTGGGAGGCAAAAAAGGTAGAGTTGGTGCAAATTGTAAGACAAATAAGCAATTTTTGTCGCACCTTTTTGACTAGTGCATGAAGGGTTATGTACATACCGTATAGCATGCATTCATGAGGGAAACATCATAAGGCTCTAATTGCGGATGGGTATGATCCATCATATGCATAGGGTAGTATCTTATAATGACCAGGTGTTATATTCGCTCTAATTTGGGAGGTGCTATAGCTCAATCATAATGGTTAATGATAATGGCTTGTTCCATAGAGTGTCATGTGACTTTGTGAGTTAGTAATGTGGGGAGATAGAAGATTCTAGAATTGCCTCTATTATATTTAAGGAGTGTTCGTAGTGATGTTCTTGTGATCAAAGTTAAGAGGGATTCCAAAATCAAATATAAGAGTATTTTTTTCTTGGATTTATATCTTTCACATGCTATGTTATCAATCCCATTCATGCATTTCACGTAATGCTTGATATATAAGTATTTAGAAGATTGTTATGAATGTTTTGGTCAAATATGTAAAAATTTCATATGACTTGAATGCTTCATTGTTATTATATAATTTGATCGATGGTTTAGTGAGAATGTATTGAAATAACCTGTTGTATGTACAATTAGTGGTACTATTAGATGATCACCATACATGAAATGTCATTATATGATTACTAGATATTTACTGGTTTATCCTGAATTTGGGGATATTATAGGTGATTTTTTCGCAGTGATAGCCAAGTTGAATTGTATAAGATAGGGTCGTTGAAAACTTTATCAAAATGAAGATTCAAATTGTCAATGTATGGTAGGTTAGGGTCGGGGGAGGGGGGTGTGGTGGCAATAACCATAGAGGAGAATTGTGCACTTGAACTAGATGGATTGTTAGAGTTTGAGGAAAGTGATCTTGTAGGTGATGAATTTAACAAGCATGATTCGAGAAGGATAAACTTAATGCTTCACCTTAGTGGACGAGTGAGTTTGCTGGATAAGCATAAATGAAAAGAATCTCACCAACAAAGGAGGAAGGCCACCCAACCTATGAGGATGTCTAGGTTCCTAGAAGTTCACCGTGGTTCCATACCATATCAAGTTCTCTAGCACATGGTAGTAGGCCAATATGAAAAAATTTATAAGAAAATTAATGATCTATTCAAAGAATATGTGTCTAAGATAAAATAAAAAGTGTAATAAAATGGTGTAATGATGCTTATATAAGTGTATTGTAGTAACCAAAATGTAAGCTTGATGTATAGAACAGCATGATGTTTTAAAAAGTAAATGCACATGTCCTATGACACTAATGATATTCCATTCAAATTTAACTATTCCTTCTAGTCTCTCAATGAATGGTAGTAAACCCACCAAAGAGGGTTACTAAAGTTGAGATAGAGTCAACTATAGTAAAGGGCATTGGGACAATTCATAATAGCCAACAAGTATATGCTCAGGTGCTATCACAACCCATAGAATCCACCCAATGATTATCCTAGGTTTTAGCGACTAATACACCTTTCATTAAATTTAGATACATGGTTTTCTCTAACAACCATGAGATATAGTTGAAAAAAATTGTAGATTAATAAACTAATAATGTATATCTAGAATTAATGTAATATAATGCCTATTATCTTAGTTTATATACATTTGATATAAAAAGATTTTAAAGTCTATAGGAAAAAAACTCTAAAAAATAATTATTGGAACTTATTTAGATGACTATCCCAAAATCCTAACCTATACTATATTTTTTTTACTAACCCCAAGGCTACCATTGAGTCGAATTAGTTGAATACTTTTAAGAGGGGTTATACCAGCATCATGAACCAACTTATTTAAATTATTGTAAGAATGAGGTATTGATAGAACTAATATTTTTTGATTTCACTTTATGGGCATAGCATGAATATCTCACTGACTCGAACAAGAATATTCTTTAGGTACTTCATATGTGCGCTATGTGAATAACGAAATTATAATTCTTAAAAAGAAATTCGTGCAAAGTAAAAAATTGAGATTTTTTCGGAAATTTGATAATAAATACTTGAACTTGAGATTTCTTATCCACTTAACAAATTTCTGAACTTCAGTTTTTTTAACAACTAATAAATTCCCTCGAGTGATATGAGCATTATGTTAAAAAAATTCAAACCACTCCTTAAACATTGATAAAGGTGGTCTTTCACTCTTCCGCATCTTTTTCTAAATTTACGTTGAGATCACTTAGGAGTGCAATGTAACAATCATACATGTAATGACATAGATTTTAGGTTTTTCAGAAGTGACCGTGATAACATAAACAAATAATCTATAAGTGAATGATTAAAATTGAAAATGTTGATTAATAATAAATTGTTTAAAAAGAAAAAATGATCGTGAGAAGTGAATTAAGTAACTGCAAGAATTCTTTCCTCACATATATTTTTTGAAAACTTAATTTGATCAAACCAATAAATAAAGCATGACAACAATTAAAGTCCCAAAAGTCAAATGCATCCAAGTGCGATGTAAATAAATAATCCACATGGAATGTACTAGAAATTATGGTTAACACTCATACCCATTATTAAACGAGTTAATGAGATTAAGCAACAAAAATGAGATAAAATAGTGTACGAACATAGAAAAGAATAGTAGTATCAAAGTTAGGAAATGAAACTTGCATGGAGCTTAAAGATTCTATTGCATGAGTCTCAGAAAATAGTCATATAGGCTTTGTAAAGAAAGTTTTTGAAGCTTTTTGTTTTATAAAGAATGAAGCAAATATATTAATAATCAATACATTATAATTTAGGGAATTAGAAGACTTGAGTAAGATATATTGATATAAAATTGAAGTTGTTGTTCCATCTATGGTGACGATTTTATTGTATTAGTGAAAAAAACCTTGATTTAGATAAGCTTTCAAGATAAACAACGATATTTATTAGTTGTGTGAGAAACACATAAGTATTATAATATCAAGTAAATAAAAAGAAAGTAGAGACAGCAATTTTATTAATAACAAAAAATATTTTTAAAAATATAAAATTATGTAGAAAAGCAAATAATACTTATGTATTAGCTCTAATGAAAGCAGCAACAAGCATAAGCATGTGATACTTTTTGATAGAGTGAATGGATGCAAGTGTGGGATCTAACACTTCCTCGAGATGGGTCCTTTTTCCTCTTGAATTCTCTTCCTCATACAAAATATCATATTCGCGAGGTGAGCTAATTACATTGTACAACAATTCGTTGCCACCAACTCAATCCTTTTTCATGTGATGCAAAAACAGATTACTTCCAATTTTATTAGGTCGACGGTGTCAAAATTTCCCATGTGTCTCATACATTTAATAAAACATTTGTCATATGATAAAAAATCGCTAATCGAATATTTTGACTTTGTTTGATATGTGCTAAAACAATGATGAGATAGCATGATTATGATATTTTATTGGCAATTAGTTACGCCCTAACAATAATCAAATAAATCTATTATAATTTAAAAAAATAGAAAAGTACTAAGTAAATTTCATATGGAAACTACTCATGCCAAAAAATGAATTTGGGCATAACTATGGTGGCTATCATAGGAGAAGTTGCATGAGATGCACACAATAAAATTGGAATATTAGCATAAAAGTGGTGTAGTAGTAACAAAGTTAGGGCACACAAACGGTGGATATTAAATATTCTTATTTCACGACTGGCTATGTGACAGAGAATACGACACAAGATAATATGTGCATTTTGTTTAACTCTCTTTCCAACTAAAACTAAGATATATTAATGTTTTTCAAGTAACCAAATTAAGTATTAGAAAAAAATTGAGTAAGATATATTGTTTCTTTAATCCATTCAAAGAGTAAAAATTAAGATGTAAATTAATTAGTTTTCCATGCCATGAGAATTTAAGTATTAGAAAAAAAACTTCACATGAGTGAGTTGCCAATATGTTGTGAGGGTTTTGTCGCATTAGTGAGAAAAACCTTATCAGCTTACAGTCAGATTTAAAACATACAATTAATAGTTGTGGGATAAACACATAAATATTATAACATAAAATAAATAACAAGAATGTATAGATGAAATTATACTTCAAAATTTAATAGAAAATGCTTTAAAATTACAAATAGTGGATGGAAACAATAATACTCATGTGTTACCTAATGGAAAAACATCAACATGTGATATTGGGTTTTGCAAAAAGTGAATGTATACATGTGGGCTTCAACAATCTCCTTGGGATTGGTTTTCCTTCTACTTCAATGTTTCACACAAAATACTAAGCATGACTTGTGAGCTCAAATTCACCTTATACACCACCACGATGCAACTCAACCAATCATTTTCCTGTGATGCAAAATTAGGAGTTCCATTTTTAGTAGAGTCTTGAGGGTATCAAATACCCTCCTATGTGTCCTGTTATATGTTTGAATAAAACATTTGTCCTATGGTCAAAAAATTGTTAGTTGATGCTTTGACTTGCTAAATAGGTACTAAATAAAGAACGTAAATAGCATGATTATGATGTTTTATTTAAAAATAGTGGTGTTCTTGACAAGATCCACTTGAATGTCACATATGAGTGAAATTCAGACCGATAACAATATTTTAGTGATATTAATTAGGAAATTGATCCTTTAGTATTCAAACTTTATCAGCTCTACCTAAGTTCTATCATGAGGACCCCATCCCAAAAACCTATTCAGATACTTAGAAAACTCTTCTAAATTAATTCTTAAACATGAAATGTGACCAATGAATTTATTCATCCTTTTTTGTTATAAAAAATCTACTTAAACTTTGAACCTCTAACACCAATGGCTTGTCCTATAACTAATGCTATTTTATTTATGATTATGAATGCTTGTTCTATATTATGCTTTGAAATTCATACATATGATATATGCATAATTAAATATATAAGGTAGAACTACCTCATCACGGGGTCCATTTTTATTTATGATTTGTTTTCATATTAGAATATGAGAAATAAAGCTAGTCTGTAATTTTTTCCCCATAGGATCATACATAAATTTAAGCACTACATAGATCGAATATAAATATTTGAAACTAGGAAAATGATGGGTCATTGGAATTATTATCTTGCATATGAGATATATCCATTATGCTTTCTGGAAAAGCAATACAAATTTATTTTTATAATTTATGCAAGACCTATATTATGAAAGGGGTCAACATCGAAAGTTTGCAAATTATATTTACTGATGAAATTTGACTTCGATTAGTTTGAAAATGTAATTTATCATTAAGGATTTTGGAAATCAAAATTAAATCTAACATGACCTTTTCTAAAGCCAATAGACCTTGTGTCCAAATTAATCCAACCAACGCTCTAATCCCATTGCATGCCATGATATACTATTGAGAATTGTGACCTTAAAACTATCTTGAAAATGATTAGAAGGTTACATTATTTGAGGGAAAATTGTCAATTTCAAAACAAAATAACGAAAAAAACCGAATATTAGTGGGCGTGACTTGATTAGTACAAAACAATGTCTCCCTCTTTTACCTAGTCTTTTACCTAGTTTATGTGAACAAATGACGACCAGTTATATTATTCTAGTGTTTGATAGGTTATTGTGCATCTAAAATGTCTAATCACTATGTCCTTATGGTACTCTTTTGTTGTGACAAAAACCGTGATGATAATGAGTGATACTATCTTCTTATAAGAAATGAGTGTTTTAAAAGTTGGTCAAAGTAGACCTCTCCATATCTTAGAAAGGCAAGCAATGAGAAATACCATGTTGGGGCCAAAACTGTTTTTTGTGTCCACGTGTGGTTGTCTTAAGAGGTTGCTCATAGAACTATGGTTACTGCATGTTTTTGAAACAACAACTCCCATAATTTTGTACACAAATATGGGGATGCTGTCCATTTCGGAAAACTCCCTTATTCATTGGTGTTTTGGTGGCTAATGATTTCTTTGACCTTGATTGTTTGGCTTTGGAACTATTTCAGATCAAATCATATTTTTCGCATATCCATTGGGATTATGGTCATTATGATTGTCACTTTGCTCGTTTGATTGTTGCTTCTTCTTTGTGACCATGTGAAGGTGATGTGACACCTTTGGTTTCCACATCACCTCACATTTTGCATTTGGTTTGGTTGTTGGCATCTCCTCCACATTACCTTGATTTCTACATGGGACTTTGTTTGGCTTGGCACATAACTACATCAAAATAAAAGCGATCCATTATTAAATACATACTATAAATAATTGTAGAACAATAATATATAAATAAGAATTAAACAAAAATAAAAAATATATAGTGTATATGTATATATATATATGTGTGTGTGTGTGTGTGTGTGTGTGAGAGAGAGAGAGAGAGAGAGAGAGAGAGAGAGAGAGAGAGAGAGAGAGAGGCCTACAACAAAGCATAAAACACAACATATCATAACCTATGGGAAACTAACATGGTGGCAACCCGAATTTCGGTATTTTTAATACCAACTATTGTATAAATTCATATGTTGAAAAATACATAGCGGATACAGGATAAAATGCACTCAAACAATCTTACTATCACTCAATCTTAATCTACCACACCACTGTTCACAACTTGCAAACGATGTGTTCTAAATTTATTGTTTGTTATATTTTCTTTTATATAGCTTTAGTGGGCCTAATGGTTAAGAGCATGTGTTTCCTCCTGAGAGGTCACAAGTTCAAAACCAGAGGGGGGTAGAGTATGTATGCCTTCGTAGACTTAGCAGTCAAATCATTGTGTGGAAGTGGGTCCCTTGTCCCACAAACAAGGGGGTCTCATACACCACTTTGGTCTTGGCTTGGCCGTGACCTTAAAATTAGATAGTAATAATAACAATATTTTCTTATTTGTTTTGGTGGATGTCAAAGATTTGTTTTTTGCGGTCTCTGGAAACTGAAGTGATTCCAATAAGTGCAAACTTCTTGGATTTAATATGCTATCTCCAAAAAAATTTCACTTAGGAAGACTGAATAATTACAAAATGGAAAATTGTTGAACCAAATTAGTAAATAAATTACACCAATCAAGGTTTCGACGCTCTTCAAAACTAATGTGGATTATTGGAATCAAATTCAATTTCATGCTAAAATGTTGAAATGTCCGACCATTCGAGGAGAGAATATTGCAACTCCCACTGTCAAAGTCAAGAATGTTTGAAGACCGATTATAGATGATTAAAAGGGGAGTTTGAATGATTTCAGTTGGAGGTAGAGGGTCTCGATGCAAGGGGTTGGATCCAGATCATTGTGGAGGAGGCCGTAGAGGGGGATCTTTGTTGGAGAAATTGACCATAGGAGCATGATGTTAGGTATATTGTACGTGTAGGGTCATTTTGAGGTTTTGCTCATGTTTTCCATGTATATATTTTATGCCTAATGTTATTTTTTTTGGCCCTTGCATACATATAATATCACAATTTAAAAGATATGACTTTGGACTTGCGAAGTGTTTTTTAATGAAATTTTAACTTATTTAGAATCTCACTCATTGATTTTGCAGGTTTAAATTACTAATGGATTCATGGAGTTAGTTTGTAAGGGTTAAATAATCATTTATTTTTTCATTATAAATTAATCTTGTTTTACCCTATATTGAGCTTAGGAATTATTTCCTTAGTTTGATGTAGATATTAGAATGAGTCCATGTTGCATGATTGAATTTGGGGTATGTGATTGAAGTCAGTTTAATAATAATGTATTAAGGTCATTTCATTAAGGTATTAAGGTATTAAGTGCATAAATAATTTTTAAATTTCCAAATAATTTTGAGGATTTACGAATGAATCCTAATCCTAGGTTCAATCACGGTCCTCTCCCCATATCTCATCTTTAGCCCCTTGATTGAGAGTAAGGTTATCCTTCTTTTGGTCGAGGAAGAGCCCATTTTTATTGTTTTCCATCTTAGGATTAGTCTTTGTTTGCATTCAGTTCAAATTCTTTCATTCTTTCAAGTCTCCTTTCATAGGAGGAAGCCTCATTGTGGTTAGACTGAGCCATAATTTCAGTAGACACAAAGGAATTATCATTTGTATAAAATTAACATAAATATAATTCCTTTCGCTTGAGTTTATTAATAAACAACTTTAACAGCTTGCACAAATAAAATCAAGGATTCTATATAGATAGTTGTACATATAGGATATTATAGGCTAGATTAACCTTAGGAAAGACTTAGGGTCAGAGTAGCTGTAGACCCATTTAACCAGTCAGTATTGCCACTTTAACAAAAAATAGTCTAATAGGGACTCTGACCGAGAAATTCCTCATGTGTTGAACCAAGACATTTCAAAGCATCAACATTGCGATAGTTGATATTTAATTTTTCATACATATTTTTCTGTGGAAATTATTATTAAATCTATAAATATATACTAATTTTCCACGTTACTTGATAATCTATTATGACATTAATTAATGGCTATTGTGTTCTTATTATTCTAAATTAGACTCGATATGGACTTAAGGACATTATGTTAATATATCATTAATCATTTGTATTCACTTGAAGTTTATATCGTTGCATTATTGTTCAAGACATCCTTTGATAATTTATCATAAATAAGAGATATGTGGAAAAATTATTGTATATATAGAAATATTTGTTGTGAAACTAAGTGCGCATAGGTATAGGATTATAGAAGTATAATTCTTAAGACTCATAATAACTTAAGTCAAATGTTGGGAGTGATGTAAGAGAATTCCCATTCAAGTAAGACATCATGTATGCATTTGAAAGCATATGTAGATGTGGAAATATTAAAATAAAACCAAATTCAAATTTTAAGATATGGGTATGTTTATCTTTCCCTAGATATCCATTTTAATGTGTAAGCCTTGGATTTCCTTAATCATCAAAATAAGGGAGATTACAATTTTCAAATGGAATCATGGGTTAAGATGAGAAGTGTTTAGAGAGGATGGAATGAAGAAATCATATAATCTTTTGTAAATTTATTTGGATTTATAGCATGACCTCATAGTGCATTTTTAATGTTAAAGGCATGCATTTTCTTTGAGTATAGGAAATTGTCAAATAGAGTGAAAACTCCTTTTTCATAGACTAGTTATATTCATATGGAGATAAACGAAGGAAATCGTAGACCTTAAGAGACATGGGTTTTTTTTGGATAGCATGCAATTATACTTAATATGTGGATGGATTCCTTTTATCATTCATGAATGTATTTCATGTGCACTCTAGTAATCCCCCACAAATGTTTTTGGACAATGTTGAAACATAGGTAGATTTGACCTTTTTTTCACAACACGTTTTAAAGCTCAATTTGAAAATCCAAAGATGTATAAATATGAAGAGTGAAAAAACACATGCCTCCCACTTTGAATCACTCAATTTGTCTAATAAAAGAACCATGGGTGTGCATTTTAGTGAAGTAAGGAAATTGTTGGTTAGTTTCATTGAAGAGTTGAATTTTAATGGTTGTGTAGGAAAAAAGGAAAAAGGCAAAGATAAAAGGCATATCTACATTTTTAAATGAACAAAATAACTTTGGGATCAAATATATTATCCTTATAAATTTGGGTTACTATAGAATCTAGTGATCGCGATAATTTTTCGAATGTAATAAAGATGAAAGACTGAGCCATTGAAATTGAATCAAAGAAAAAGATCATTGGTTATTGAGTTCAATCTATGTATATTTTTATTGTTGTACTCATTTACCTTGAAAAAAATTGTGTATGTTTGATAACTTCTATTGTTCTAATTTGATTGCAAACTCACACTATATTAAATGCCATTATCGTAGGATTATGTTCCTATGTTGACAAGAAGGTGGCCTTGTATTTTGGTTTTATTTGGCCTTTGTGAATATATAGTCCAATTATCTATTATTATTGGCATGGGTTGAAGGTGGAATAAGTATAGAAGAAAAGAAAATAGTAAAAAGAGCGAAGAATATTGCATTGTTGCAATATGGATTGAAAGAGAAAAGCATAGAGAAAGGAGAACCAATGAAAATGATAACAAATAAATGAATGAGACTAGAGGACCATTATGGAATCCATTGATCATATTACTTATAAATGGATTTCTATAGAAGATAATATGGTTGAGAAATTGTTGATTAAAGCAATGTAAAAAGGTTGGATATTTTAGTAGAAGCCTAACCAAGTAAAAAGGTTGTGAATATGCCTATTAAACGTGAGAAGAGTTAGAGGATGTTTATACATAAAAGAAAAATAGGATTGGTTTAGAAAATTAGAAGAAATTAACTAGAATACCTCTAGATATAGAGGACGTTGAGATATTTGTTGAAGAGCTAAAAAATAGTGAAAATCATACAATAAAATGTTTTCCTGAAGATGAATATTTTGATGAAATTGTGCAAAATGTCCCATTTAAATTGAGTGAAGAAAAAATGTTAAAGTTGGAGGTTCTTTGGGAACTCATGACTATTCTAAAACTATTGATATTTCTTTTATTTTATTTTTTGTATAAAATATTTATAAATATTGTTACGTTAAACTTGACTTAGTCATAGAGTCATTTTGATACTTATATATTGGGACTTGGTTTCGTAAACAACAAAGTTGATATTATGTGTATTTCAAAAGAGTAGGTGAGCATTTTATTTATGTGGTGTTATATGTGGATGATATGTTACTGATTGGAAACAACATGGAATTAATCAATGAAGTCAAAACTTAGTTGTCCTCTAAATTTGACATGAAAGATCTTGGTGCTGCAAATTTTATTTTGGGCATGGAAATTAAAAGAGATCAAACAAATATGAAACTCTTGTTGATTGAAAGGAAATATCTTGAAAAAATGATGTGGAGATTTAAGATGCATGAACATAGACTGCTCAAGGTCCCTATTCCTAAAGGTGTAAAGCCATTTGTAGATCAACGTCTCAAGATATCAGAAGAGGAAGAGGCCATGTCCCACGTTCCATATTCTAGTGTTGTTGGAAGTTTGATGTATGGAATGGTATGTATTGGACTAGACATCGTACATCCATTGGAAGTTTTGAGTAGGTATATGTTAAAACCAAGGAAGGAGAATTAGAAAATTATAAATAGCATTTTTCAAGTATATGTGTGGCACTACAAATTATATAATTTTATACCAAAGAAGACATGAAGAATATATAGTGTAAAAAACACAAGGTTTTGCTAATTTTGACTGGGATGGATGTATGTATCACAAAAAAGCTACAAGTGGTCATGTGTTTAACCTATTTAGAGGAGCAGTCAGTTAGATGAGAAAGAGATAGTCTATAGTGGAAATATTAACTATGAAGGATAATACATGGAAACCACTCATGAAAGTAAGGAAGTTATATGGTTACATAGATTATGTTTAAGTATTGGGTTTTCATTTTCGGATGCGGATGGTTCACTGCATTGATGGGGTGAATGTCCCAAGGCACGGCGCGTGGGATGGCCATATGGCCTCCCACCTGCGCATTTATCATCTCATTAAATTCGCCAGCCTGCGAAGCATTTGGTTCACCTCCCCGCCTCTCTGTGTTCAATCCTGCGTGCTCCACACTCTGTTTATAATGGCGCCATTCCTCAGACCAATTTCTCACGCTCATTCTGCTACTTGGCTTCACGCATTGCAGACTTGTTGTTGCCCTCCCACTTGCGCCGAGCCTAGCGCTCGCACGCAGACTGGGAGGCAATGTGTTTTACTTTTTTGCCTTGAAATGATGCATGAATTCCATTTTTCTCAGAGTTTTCTCTGCCCCAAGAGGTCTTAGTCCTGTTTAGCGCACGTTCCGTCTTTCTCTATTGCTAAGTATTCCCTTTGCCTGCAATTCTACCCATTTAGCCTTCGTTTCATAGGAAAAATGCCCTGCCTCAGGCACCGCATGCGTAGTCAAAGAGGAAGCAGCAGAGGCAGGGCAATCCACTCTCGCTCTTCCTCCAACCTTGAACCCTTGTCTAAAGAATTCTCTCAGGGGCATTATCCAGAAATGCGTAGTGGTCGTGGAGGAGCTAGCTGCTCTAGGCCGGTGCACCCTTCCCACGTCGTGTCACCCTCGCAGCCTCTCCATGCCGTGTCCCCCTCGTACGCTAGCCCTCAGCACCTTGTTTCCCCTATCACTCTTTGCCAAACCTCGCAGAGGGCTAGGTTTCAATTCGATTGCACTATGGACCGCCCTACAGTCACGTTCATCCACCGATTATACGGGAGGAAAGGCTGCGGTTCCACTCCCACTCAAATCCTTGCCCATCAGCCTCCTTTGGAACCAGCTAAGGCCGTAGACAAGCAGGCCATGCAGGGTATGGATAAAGATGGCCAAGCTGGACAAAGAGGCCAAATCCCAGGACAAAGGGAAGGATGCAGCTACAACCTCTGATGACATCACCGATGAGGAGGACAACAGTAGAGCAGGGTACCGATGTCGTATCATGGAAGAAACCCCACCTCAGGACAATGACAAGTGACCATGAGCTCTACAGCTGGAACATGGCACTGTAGCCCAGGTTCAATGGGTTATTCTCTGTGTTTTTGTTTAATTCTCGTATGCTGAAGGAGATTAATTCTCCTGTGTTAAATGCTCTTAGGCATATTTTGTTTATATGGTTTTATAAGCTACACTTCAGGCCGGTTTCCCCTGCGAGGGCGGCAAAATATGACTCAAAGGGACTGGTTTCCCCTTCTGTGGCAGTCCGAATACATGAATTTTTGAGCTACAAACCCATCTTTCAGGCTTCCACAGCTGAAGCTGCGGTAGTTTTGTACTGATATGTTTATAAATAGAATTAGAATTATTTAGAAAAAAAAAGTATTGGGTTTGCATAATATTTTGTAAGGCTAGTTTGTGAGAGTTCGAGTGCAATAATTTTTATGAAGAACCCAACTTATCATTCTAAGAAAAAACATATTGATTTTTAGTATCCCTTTATAATATAGATGGTTAAAAATGATAATGTGTTAGTGGTAAAGGTGAACACTTTAAATAATGTATAGTTTCATCTACAAAGTCTAAAACCACTGAGAATTTATCTTGGTGTAGGGAAACAATGGGAATTTTCGATCGTGTACTTTTGTGATCCCCTATATGCAAAGCAATCAATAAGTAGTAGAATGTTTTTTATATTGTATTCATTTCACAACTAGCCCCATGCATGATTTGTATGCATCGGGTGCAATAGGGGAGGTCACAGTGGGATGGAATCACTGCCATATTGGGGCCTGGGGGGTAGTAGGGTGTTTCCATGATTATCATAGAATCATAAAATATAAATTCCAACTCATAAAATATCTATTAATCTTCGCGAGATGGAGTCTTATAATGGAGTCATTAAGCCATTAAATAAGTTATATTAAATCAAATTCCATGGAAAAAACCATGGGCTATAAAAACCTTGGGCCTATAAACCACTAACAATAAGGCCATTATTTCTATATCAAAATGAATCTATAACCAACACAAGTTCAACATAACATTCCCGACTGTAAACTTGGCTTAAGTTTTTCATTAACCAAATCCATCCAAATCTACTCCTTCACTAGTACCCTTGATATGCTACCTCGTCAATTTTTATAATCAAGGCATCTAAGAATATATAATGTCCCCCTTACCACCTAGGCCTACATTCAAACTTTACCAATAATTTACCAAGGGTACACATGGCTTACTAAGTATTATAGCTATATGCCCATTTACATGTAAAAAAAATCAACTCCATTAAGGCCTATTTTTTAATTTTTGCTATCCCAACACTTATGTCACCATCTTCTTACTTCTGCACACTTGGTGCTCTTCTTGCGTCGCTAAAATTCTTGGTTACAAACAATCTAGCTCAACCTCAATCTTTAGTTCCAACTCTTTTGTTTGTCTATGTGTCCTTGGGCTCATACTCTTCATGTGCATGGTAAATTCCTATTCTAGTGCGTCATGGGATTTCTTCCATTGAAACCCTAGCTCCACATTTTGGAGTCTATGTCATGGGGCACTCCATATTTCTTCATAAACACGGAACATTCATGTTATGCCACTCTAACACCTTAGAGTTCAAATTATCTTGGATCCAATATCATTTTTAGAAATAAAGTGCGAGAGAAAATTCTGACTAACCAACAAGATGGACCTAAAGTTCATGATACTATTCATGCATAAAGTAAAGATGGAATGAGATGAATTGAAATCATAGATTAAGTAAAAGATGAAATAAAAGATATGTTATAAAATATAACATTGAAGTTTATCAGGATGATATTGACAAGAAGGTTGGTATTGTTCAAGCTTGCCCATTTAAAGTGAAAAGTATAAAAATAAACAACATATCACCCTTTAGTGAAACTACATGAAGAAGTTGTGAAAATGGTGTTATGCATCAAATGAAATTGTAAAAGAATGGAATTATGGCTCAATATGGTTGGAAGTTAGGTTACTTGAAACACATAACATTGCTAATTTAGACAATGAGGATGATGTTGGAAATATTGTTGCTCATTGATGTCAAAGACAAGGGGAGACTAGTTATGTTCAAGTTAAAGATTGTAAAATGAAGATTGTTGAAAATATAGTTTTTAGACTTTTGATGTCCCATTTGGATACCCTATATTTGAATGATATTTTACTCCAATGACCTAGGTCAAATTGGAGCATAGGATATGTGGCTAGAAATCTTATTCCAATACTTACATATATGGAACTCCCTCTAAATCCATAGGAATGAGTAGATATGTAAGATTTCACCAAGATGACCAAACCATATTACAAGTGTGACCGACACAACAGTTTTACAAGTCATCCCCATAAATGAACGTAAAAACTATTCAAAATGGTTTTTATTGATGCCAAATGTTGTCCAAATGAAGGTGAAACTTACATAGTCTAATAACACTTTTCAAGATATTTCCAACGATAGGCGATATGCATGCTAACTCTTCACGGTTGAGGATAAATTACTTTTTGAAATTATAAACACCCTATCTATTGCATATGTTGACGCACAATTTGGACCTACTTTAGGGGTAAAATGCACTATAAATAGGCATTGATGAACCGAAATTTAGGCCATTTCTTAAGTCCAATTTAAGGTAGTGAAGGAGATGTTTGAGATGACGCCAAGCTGGAGAAGTCTTGAAGCTAGAGAGGTCAGAGGTGAAGCTAAGTTGTAGGTGGCCTCTTTGTAGCATGGTTTTCAATTAATTGCATAATTTTGTGAGATTAAATTATCCTTAGTATCAGGTCAAAAATAGCCCTTTGAGAGAGGTTGAATCCACTGGCTTGAACGGGCCTTGGAACATGTTCAATTTTTCTTAGGAGGGTGGGTCCTATTATAGATTGAATTATGTTTTACCCTTGATGTTTTGAAGGTGGCCAAGCTCTAGATAGGACTAAATTTAGGAAGTGAAGGTCTCTTTAAGGAGGACTTTGTACTCTAAACATTTGTGGGGGTTAAGTTGTAACTTGTCTAGCTTGTAGGATTACCTATAAGTCTATTAAAAATGAGTGACAATCATCACAATTTTGTGTTTAGGAGGTATAATATCTAAGGTCATGAAAATATTTCACTCTAAGATAGAATCTAAATGTTTTGTGTTACAATCACAATATTTATATCCATTAGTTTCTTAATTGTAGATATATAAAGTAGCATGTATTTCACTGGTTTTGTTATGTTGAAGCAATTATGTAAATTAAATTTTACTTGTAGACAGTGGGTGAGAATTTTTTTTATAACTTCCCAGTCTTGTGTATAGTAATTGCTAAAGTTGAAAATTTGAAGGTTTATTTTGCAATTTTAACTCTTGACTCCTAAGAGGTAACATGTTCCTTTTGAACTTCAAGTGTTTTGAAGTTGGGAAAGTTTGTCAAAAATTAGCAACTACAATGACCTAAGATGTGGAGTGAAGCTTGAATGACCAAAGTTAAGGACTAGGACAAGGAAAAAGAAAAGGACAAGTGTCATGATCAAACTTTAAGGAGAAAATATAAGAGTGGCATGGTTGGGTGGAAACTCCTACTAAATAAGTCACTTTTGTGAACCAAGAGAAGTTGTGAAGTATCTTGAAGAAGTAGGTTGGTGCCTAAAAATTACTGAGTTGGTGCTTAACTGAGGGGATTAGAGTCTCCTATAGGTTGGTTCTTATGAAGCTGCTGAGGTGAAACTACTAAGCTAGGGTACTGAAAAATACTATAGGTTGGTGCCTAAAAAATTCGTAAGTTGGTGCTTAATTTGTATGAGGATGTTTACAAAATATTTACAAAGAAAAAATGTATAAGTGTTTCTTATAAAGATCCATTTTGCATGATTTATGTGCATCAAATGTTTTATAAGCTAAAATTGTTAACAATAATGAAATATTGATTCACTCTCCTCTTAGTATTTCTAGCCATTGGTATTAGAGTTGTTAGAAAATCAACGGAAATTATATTTTCTTACTTGGTAATAACTTGTTATTAATTATTCTTCTTTCTTTTGTTTATTAATGTTCCTTCCTAATCAAGAAATTACAGAAATTGTTCATCCAACGTCACAAAGTAAGAGACAAAAATTTAGGCTTTCAAGCCAGGGAAAACCCCCTTAACGGGGGAAAAACCAACAATCTACTTCTTATTGAATTAATTCAAGATGAGATATCTAGCCCAATATCAAAGACTCACTTAAGGTTCCTCATCAACCCTCTTATCTAGCCAAAAAAATACTTCACTTCTGATTAAAGATAATCAACCTTCTTGTCACAAACTTCTTCTTGACCCTGTCGCAAAACCACATTTCTTCTTGTAGATCCTCGGTTCTATCAAGATTTTAAAGGTTTGGTATTCTTATAGATTGTAATCACCTTCAAGTTTTAATCTTTGATTGCACACTTCAAATAGTAGACTTCAACTACTTTATATCACCGACAAAGTCTTTATTTAAAATACTTTATATCACACGAAAACCCTTTATTTCAGCTACTTTAGATCACGGACAATCACTTTAGCTTCAGGACTTCGTATTATAGGAACATATCACAAGAAAGTTCATTTTTTTTTTTACTGTAGACTCCTTTTATACTGCAGTTCCTTTTTAATTACGAAAATCAAATTGTTATGTGCTTCTTGCTTGCTTTTAAAAGTGCTCGACTTGGAGACTATATATGGTTGTTCGATGGGTTCTCATAACCCATATAGGCCGACATGGCTGAGAGAGAGGGTCAACTTTACATTTTGACTTTTTTGAATAAAAAATAAATTTCCTTTTCCTTTTCTTATAAAATGTGAAAAATGATATGAATTAATAACAAATAAGTTTTACTCTTTTGACTCCAAAGAGCATGAATAACATGCTAGATCAATAAATAAAAAAACATAATTATTTTATTTTATTATGAATACCGACACTAGTTACATTTTCCAACACTTCCTCTTAATTAGGGAGGTATTCATAATGACTCAATAGGTCTATCTCAAATTGAAATATTCACATAAGAAGATATCCATATTGATAAGCATCAAATTATCATCATAGCCAACATTTTCACATTACCAAGGCCTTGAAAAGTACACTATATATCCTTACAATATTATAGCAGAATTATAAACGGAATTCTATAGGACACCATATTGCCTCACCACTATACATACTCCACCTAGGATACCTCGCTATCTACCACAAAACCATTTCCCTCAAGAAAATATCTGTCCTTCACACCATTCTTATGCAAATTCCATGTGAATTAGGATCCTCATCCTAATCTATCACATTAGATGACCCAAAAATTTCTGCCTAATATGATTATTCAATCCATCATTTTCCTTATCCATGTCCCTGTGCTAGACATGAATTAATGAAAAATAACTTTGATTCTTTTGACTCCAAAGAGGATGAAGAACATGGTAGATCAATTAAAAATAAAAATAAAATATATTATGAACACGACACTAGTTACATTTTCCAACACTCCCTCTTAACTAAGGAGGTATTCATAATGACTCAATAGGTTTATCTCAAATTGAAATATTCACATAAGAAGATATCCATATTGATAAGAATCAAAATATCATCATAGCTAGCATTGTCACATTACCAAGGACTTGATAGGTACACTCTGTCTCCTTACAATATTAGAGCACAATGCCGAGAGACATTCTATAGGACACCATACTACCTTACCACAATACATACTCCACCTAGCATACCTGGAGTATATCTACCACTGAACCATTTCCCTTGAGGAAATATATGTCCATTGGACTATTCTTATATAAGTCTATGTGACTTAGGACCTTTATCCTAATATATCACATTACATGACTCAAGAATGTCTATCCAATATGATTATTCAATCCATCATTCTCCTTATCCATGTCCTTGTACTTGAATTAGGATATTTTTCCTAATCCATCATATTAATTGACTCAAGGAGAACCAAGATAATTCAAATAATCATTCTCTCTATCCATGATGCATGCACTAGACTTACATTTCTTAGTCATGGCCTAGTACATGATACAGGGAGAACCAATGTCCGAAATTACTCTCTCTCAACCTGAGAGGAGAAATTCATGTTCACTCCCTCTCAATCAGGGAGAATTCATAAACAAGGCTCAACTTGTGTCAAAAGTACTCATACTTCTCTTACATCATATACTTGTAATTGTAGCTCTCCTCTTACCATCTATATTACCACTTAAGCCTTCTCACCTTGCATCTTCAAGGGCTCCAACTCTTCCTCCTAATAGATTATGATCCTGTACTTGAGGTATTCAAATATTTCATCAAGCTATCCTCTTCACAGTACCAATATTGTACCAATATTCCAATATTTTTACCTCTTAGTAGTCCTTTGTCTACTATTGAGATGACTGAGCTAGGGATTTTCCTAGCAGCTCACACAATAATGGGTCCTTTGTATATTAGGACGACTAAATTTTTTGGTTTAAGAATACCATGGGAAGGCCACTAACATCATCAAATATCACCTCTAAATTCTTCTTTTCAATATAGTCCTTTACACTAGTTCAAACCACAATGTACTCTTGTTAGTTAAAGTTCTCTTGAATTTCAATATACCCATACACATTTATACATCAACCTTTTAAAGTTACGGCCCTAATTATTTGAATAGTAGTCCTTATTTAGAGTCTGAGTCCTCCCTTATATTCGCACATAATTTAGGTCATATGAAATCTCCAAAAGCTGATTCTTTAGACAGTTGATTTTGTATGGAAGAACTCTCAACTAGAGCATTGATACAAACCTTTCAACAATAGTCTCAACATTGTACAAATGAAATCATAGATATACTTCCCTACACTTTCCAACCAAGAACTCTTTCTTCTTGAATAATTTTCTACCTGGAATCCTAAATAGTTCAGATATGTGGCAAAACACATCAGTACTCACCACAACTTGGATTGATCCTTCTTCTGTGCATAATTGAAATACTCGGCCCTCATTTCTCCATTATCACAACCTAGAATATAAATTTAAAAAACCTCATATACTTCACCTTTATCTATTGCAACTCATCCTTAACCCAAAAACTAAAACAATCTTTCTACCTCAGTCACAAAGAATATCAAATCCTTCTTCACATAATGATGCACAAAACTGTCTACACACTTTTCACCAAATCGACCAACCTTCCTCCTTGAATTTGTACCTAAACATGAGACAAAATAAAAATAATTCTTATTCTCTTTATCTAGCTTGGTTTCTTGAGGTACGTGGCCTCCTAAGCTCATTTTTTTTTATTTGAGAAGAATCTACTTTATGCGATAGAATTAAAAACTATCTACTCCTCCCCATTTATAATTATTCTGAAGAGGGAGTTAACTATCCAAAAATATATCCTCAAAAAATGTGAGCTTGCGTTCTATGTTACAAACCTGGTGCTTGATACACCAATCACCATTCTTAGTAGTAGAGGTATTTGACACATTCCTTCTATTTATTTGAAGGTTCTTCAACTTTAGCTATTAGTTCCTCAAAACTTTCCTTCCTTTTGATGTTCTTACGGTTTTTAGGACAATTTGGTTTTTAGTTTCCATATTCATGACAACCAAATCATTGGAATTTGTACATGCCTCTATTTTTTATTTTCTTCTTTTTGTCATAATTTGTCTTTTACTTAGCTGCAAAGGCTTGAGAAGTTTCATTGTCAGATTGAGAGTTACTTCTAGCCTTTATTCTAGATTCTTTTATTAAACATTGAGACCATAATACTTCAAATTATGGAACTTCTTTTCTTCCACATATGCTACTTGCATATCCATCCCACTCTTTAGGTAAGGCATTGATTTCCACTTTAATTAATTCTAAATCTGATATTTTCTCATTGGTTTCTAGGAGTTGATCTTTGATTTTTTATTGATATAGTTGAGTCCTCAAGGCTATCATGTGGAATGTTGTACTAAAAGAGTATAATTTCACCAAGGTATAATAAACTTCTTTAGATGTATATAGTTCTATACAAAAGTGGCAATGTGGTATTCGATAGGCTCAAAGAGAATTCTTTGAGGCTTATCTTCTCCTTTTTCATATTTTTCAACTCCTTGGGTATTATTCTCATTTGAAGTAGGCACCTTTCCTAGAGCAAACTTCATGAGATCATTCTCTCTAAGGGCTAAGTCAAATCTCTTTTTCCATGCCTTGAAGTTGGATGCTCCTTCTAACTTAGTTCTTTCTTTCCGCATATATTCCATTGGATTAGACATAATGAATTGGAGGTGAGTTGTTGCTAAAATACATCTTTAGATATGGCTGAAAAAAATATCTTCTTGAGATTCTATAATGATGATATTTCTTTCATCTGTCTAGCAAAGATGTCTCCACTTCACCTTAGCTCTGATACCATGTTAGGAAATAAATGGAAATTATATTTTCTTACTTGGTAATTACTTGTGATTGATTAATCTTCTTTATTTTGTTTATTAATGTTCCTTCGTCATCAAACAATTACAGAAACTGTTCATCCAAGGTTACAAATAAGTAAGAGACACGAAAAATTATTCTTTCAAGCCAAGGAAAAACCCCTTAACAAAGGAAAACCCAAAAATCTTCTTCTTATTGAATCAATTCAAGATGAGATCTCCAACCCAAGATCAAAGGTTGACTGAAGTTTCCTTGTCAACCCTCTTCTCTAGTTAAAAAAAAATAGTTAACTTCTACTTAAAGATAATTAAACTTCTTGTCACTGAATTTTTCTCGGCCCTGTCACAAAAATATAACTCTTCTAATATATCCTTGCCTCTATCAATATTTTAGAGCTTCGGTATTGTTATAGATTGTAATCAAATTCAAGTTTTGATTTTTGATTGCACACTTCAAATAGAAAACTTTGGCTACTTTAGATCACATGTAGACCCTTTATTTCAACTACATTAGATCTTAGGTATACACTTTATTTTAGAAACTTTAGATCACAAGGAAACTCTTTAGCTTCAGGGTTTTGTATTACAGGAATAGATCACAAGAAAGTTTAGTTTCCTTTTTTATTGAAGACATGTTCTATACTTCAGTTCCTTTTTAATTATAGAAATAAGATTCTTATGTGATTTTTGTTTTCTTTTAAAAGAGCTCAACTTGGAGACTATATATAGTTGTTCGATGGGTTCCCATAAGCCATATAGGTTGCAATGACTGAGAGAGAGGGCCGACTTTACCTTTTGACTCTTTTGAACAAAAAATACAATTCTTTTTCCTTTTCTTATAAAATGTAAAAAATGACATGACTTAATAAAAAATAAATTTGACTCTTTTTACTCCAAAGAGAATTAAGAACATGTTGTATCAATAAATAAAAATATATAATAATTTTATTTTGTTATGAAGACCGACAATAGTTATAATTTCCAACAAGAGTAAGATCTTTCAAACACATCCTAACAGTTGGAAGGTAGACCTTAGAAACATATATGGCAATGTCAATATGGCATAACTCCAAACCATTGAAAGAAGTCTCCTCCATAGTCATGAATACACCATTTTTTAAAGATTATGAGGATAGTTAGAAGAGACAACTAGATTTGGAAAAAGTTAACACTATTGATTTGGAAGTGGAATTTGTGGCTTCTCAAGAACAAATAATCAAGCTCAGAAAATAAAATGTAAGGCTTAAAGAGTAGTTGAAAATCCTTGAAGTGAAAAGGCATAACATTGATGAAAGAAACGTTTCCCTCCTAATATTTTAGGCAAAGGAAGCCTAAAAGAGAGAAAAATGTTCTCAAGTCAATAGAAGGAAAAGGTTGAGGAGTATGAGAAGCTAGGAGCATAAATTAATAAAAAATAGAAATAGCAAGAATAAAAGTTTGAAGAATTCATCTCCTTGAAAATTTAGCTAGAAGAAGAAAATAGAACATAAGGAGTGATGAAAAGCTAGCCAAAGGAAAAAGAAGAAAATTGTGAGAAGCTTGAAACATAAATCGTCTCATTAAGGAATGAAGTATATAATTTTAACATGAACTTGAAAAGTTCTCAAATGTTGCATGATATTCTTAGCAATTGAAAATAACCATACAAAAAATCATGTCTTTGTTATGTGGGTGAGACTTCATACAAAGAAGATGCAAGCCTCAAGTCATCAGAAAATAAAATTGAATAAAACTTGAAGGTCATGCTAATATTTTTCAAAGTCCCAACCACAGTGGAATCAAGGGAAGAAATCAGGATGAGGATGAAAGAGATACTACACCAAAAATAAATGTTGATGTTGTCAAGGGGTCCATACATAACTCAAGCATCAATGTAATAATAGACAAGGGCTAGCAAAGAATTTAATCCTCTCCAAAGTAGAACAACTTCAGAAGAACTACTTTATTAAGGGATTCCTTCTCAGCCAGGTATCGAATAATATTTATTGGTCTTTTTTTTTCATGTACAAATTTTGGACATAAAGCAAGGGATTGTAGGTCTTATTCCATCAATGATTATGTAAGTGAAAATTGCCCTTATAAAACCCCTAGAATAAAACTTGTTGGAAAAAAATTTGAAATCCTAATGTCTACATCAACATAAACCATGCTTCATTTGCTCCTATATTAAAGTGCAATACAAAATGCTATAAATTCCACAATTTGGGCATATAGCACATGAATGCAGAAGCACCATGAGATGGTATCCTACAAAAAATCAAAGAAGGAGATAATTATACCAAGCATAGAAAAATACACCAAGGTTTGGAGAAGAAAATAAGAAGAGCCAAAGATGTATTTGTACATGCTCAAGACTCTAGTCTATGAAGAATATTTTTAATTTCCCAAAGAGGATTTTTGTTGGGAAATAAATACATGGTTCCCCCTTTGGAGAACATGTCAAATCACACACAATCATAGCTTGGAGTTTTTATTGTAATCTAAGACTCGAAAATAAGATGGCTAATGTGTGTACCTTTTATTTGAAGACTTGAAATTCATATCCTTCCTGCAAATTTAATAACTCAACAATGATGGTATGGGAAACAAATCTCCTCCAAACCATAGGATCAACTCAAATTCCAACCACCCCAGAGCCTCAATCTATTGTTTCCTCCCAACCGTAGGCTCAACTCAACATCCAAACACCCTCGAGCCTCAATATACTGTTTCTAGACTTACAAAGTAATTTTTTTTCACGCAAAAAGGATGTTGTCTTCTTAATTAATCCCCTCTTTCTTATATAGAGTCCTTCCATCACAAAGGACCTGATCCCAAGGTTCCACTTTTCCTAATTAAATTTTATCTTTATTTTTCTTTCCCTATGTCTTTATTTTTTGTGTAGTTTGTTAACTTAATTGATTTTGGGCATGAAATACTTCCCCACTTCAATGAAATTCTTCCCAAAGTTAACTTAATCACACATTTAATTATTCCATAATATAATTTGGCACCAAGGTAGGAATCTTACACCAAGATATGAACATCATTTGCCACCAAAGCAAGCATCTGCCACTTAGATAGGAATCTCATCTACCCACCCTAGTAGGCATCTTCCACCAAGACATGTTATATCATTTGTAGAAATATGTCACCAAGATATAAACGTCATCTTTCACCAAGGCAAGAATCTATCATTGAGATTGGAATATCATCTTCCCATGTCTATCACCAAGATAGGAATATCATCTGCCACCCAGACAGGAATCCACTGCCAAGATAGGTATATCATCCATGGATATATGCCAGTAAGATAAGAATATTATTTTCCAAAAAGGTAGGCATCCATCTCCAAGATAGGAACATCATCTGCCACAAGGCAGACATCTATTACCAAGACAAGAACATCATCTGCAAGAATTTTTTCAGCAAGGTAGGGACTTCATTGTCACCGAAACAGGAATATCATCTTCCAAGGAAATCATCTATCACCAAGATAGGAATAACATCTACCACCAAGGCATGCATCTATGATTGAAATATAATTCATAATTTCCTCCTTCCTTCTAAACTTGTCATCATGACTCTAAGGCATAAGAAATACTGACAATAATAGATTTTGATGTCCCATACCATCACATCATGTCATTATAATGTCATTGCATCTTTATTTGATACATATCAATACAATAAATGAAATCACATGATATTATAGTTCTCCTATGTTATTATTTATAATTAGGACATGAAAGGACCACCTCATGTTATCTCATACCTTCATCGGTCTTTCGACATATGGGGAACCAAATCATACATAAAGGCATATCATACATAGAGAACAAACACATAATGCTCAAAAGAATTTGTGTCATGATTCATCAATTTACTACATACCATACATCATCATATAAGTTATCTTCCATGAGTTCATTGAATAAATTACCTCTCTTTTAGTTAATTTCAAAATTTTCTCCTAGAAAATAAATCCACTGCATGACTAATATGAATTTCATAAATTTTTATGTCATCACAAAATAGATTGTTATTGCTAACAATTCCATTTGCATAGATTTGGATAACTCGTCTTAGATGAGGCTTTATAGTCGAAGATCATAACTGCATGGTCAATACCCATGGCATAGTCTTGTACCACTTCCATCTCTTCTCATAACTATAGAAAGGTGACCTTAGTTCAAATCGCAAACCTTTTTTATTTGATTTCTGGAAGTGAAGTGGAACTCGAAATTTAATTCCAAGAAAGATATTTTTGTGCATAATGAATTTCCCAATTTCCTCATATCTTCCTCCCATGGCATCAAATTCTATGTAGGCTCTCCCTTATTCAACTATTTTAAATATTTTAAAATAAATATATTACAACAATCAATAGCTTATCAAAGTAACCATGTTGGAAACTCTAGTATTACAAGTCATAATTTACAGTTAAAAAATGGGGTTGAAAGTGAAGTATTTCAAATTATTTAGAGGAATTTGGTTTAAAGTTATTACATACATTGAATTCACAAACATATGAAACATACATATCATCTACATCACCTCCATCTTTATGACCTCATTAAGATGAACACTTTCAAGTGTTTTGATGAGCCATTTTAGTGGACCTTTATGATATTATCAAGGATTCTACACTAATTAAGATGGTGTTGAATCAAGATTCAATTTTCGAGTCACAAGGAAAATTGAGAGGGCTAATATTCATAGGTGGGCTAATTTTCCACGTTTTTTTTTAGATTCGTTAATTTTCATGTTTTCTAAAATTGATTCCCAAATTTTATAGTATCACAAAATTTTTATAGAGACTATATAAAAAATCGTTGGAAATTTAAATATTTTTACAAAAATATCACCAAACATTTTGCAATTTTCATATTAGGAACTAGTAAGATTCACTAATATTTCTAAACTTTAAGATAAATTTCCATCCTTAAAATTTTCCATAACTGATCATCATTCAAAGGATGTTCCTAATCTAATGAAATGGATGTAACTTCATGAGGGGGAGATGATGCTTTGAAAAAAGATTCTAGAGATTGATCCAATATAGGGATCCCCAATCAATATGTGTAATGCCATCATAAGAGTCAAGATGTGTCTTTACATGAGTGAATTTATCGAGATGATCAAGCTACTGCTTAATAGTTTTGTTAGTCTTGGAATATTCAAGAAATAGTACATCTTTGGAAAGAATATAATTATTTTTTACCTGATTATAAAGACGAGGAAACATTTTAATGATGAAAATTTATCTAAATGTTTAGAAACCTTGGCGAATTTTAATAATCCCTAATATGAAAACTATGAAATGTTTGGTGATATTTTTATAAAAATATTCGAATTTATAATGATTTTATATAGAATCTATATAATATTGATTATTTTAAGGTAAAATAAATTTATGCTATAAAATTTCAGCAAATCATTTTTTGGAAAAAATAGAGATTAGAAAATGTTTTCTTTTGGAAAAAGCATGAAAAATTAGCCCATCTGTGGATATTCACACCTAAATTTTTCCCCAATAAATAAAATATGTCTTGGTTTTATTTGAATAACCCAAGAAGATGCACTTTTGACTCCTTGCATCAATCTTGTCTCTTTACTCGTTAGGAATCAAGAGATAGCAGGTAAAACCAAAGAACCTTAGATGCCTCAATGAAGGAAAGTGGCCATACCATTTCATAAGGAGTCTTACTTCTAAAAGAATGAGATGGATGGATATTTTTCATATATACTACAAATAGAACCTCATCATCCCAAAACATAAATTATATTTTTTGAAAAACACGATGGAACAAACCATATTCAAGTAGTCCTATTCATTCTTTCACCTACACCATTTTGTTGAGGATTTTATGGAAAAATGGTTTGGTGTTGAATCACATGTTAAAAAATATACTTTTCATTTTTTTTTCCAATGTGGTTCACATTCCCCATAGTTCAAGGACCGCTACGTCCACAAAATAATTGTACTAGGTAGATCTACCCGAAAGGATCACTTCTTGTTGGTTCAATCATAGAGCCTAGCCTAGAGAATGTCAAGAGAATTAAAATTGTGACCCCTCAATAACAAATGTTCTTTAATGACATGGACTTGACTAATTGAGCTAACCTTCACAACAAATATTTTTCAAATTTATTACATGTATGTTATTTTCCATTATTAATGTGAAGAGAGCCAATATGTGATTATGGTTCATTCAATCCATCCATGAATTTTTTTTAATTTTTTCAAAATCTTGAGAATTATCTCTCAACTAGTACATTGCGACACATGCTTGTGTAACCATAAATAAAAGTAATCATAAATTTATTTCCATTTGCGAATGACATATGCATGGGGAGAGATATATCAAAATGTATTAGTCCAAGTTTTATATAAACTTCGGAAGTGGAATCATGGAAAGCTTATTTTGAAGGTTTTCCAATGGCACATGCATCACATTGCTTTCATATTCTAGGAATAGTAGAAAAGTTAGAAACACCATTATTTTTCGATAAATGGAGGATGTTATAATTAGTATGTATAAATATAGCATGTTGTAGAAGACTAGATGGGAATTTATGTTCATTATGACGAGAGAGGTATGCAAAAAAAAATTAATGCATAGATGTCCCTTTTAGCTTTAGCAATCTTTCATCTTCTACTCCAATCATGCTAACTATGTTGTAAGGATCCTTCCTTCTTTCAAATTTTCCTTCCAATATATGAATGGAGTGGCCATGATGTTGAATATACATAAGGGAAAGAAGGTTTATTTTTAGCTTTGTAAGATAGAGCACATAATACAAAAGAAAAAATGAGAACTCAAGTAATTTAACCTTGATGGTGCCACTTCTTGAAGGTTTGAGACTTGATCTTTCTACAAAATACATTATGCCTTCTACATTGTCACTCAAGTATTCAAATGTTCGAAATTTCATGTGAAATTTTTCACCTATGTCAAATATTCAAACATCTCTATAAGAAGCAAATGAAATATGAAATAAATCTTGTAATAGGAAACAATGATAGTGAGTGGATTTATGAGTTTTACCTTTTGTTGGATTTTGTGTTTCACCTCTATCTTCTTTCTGCTCTTGTTTGTATTTGATATTATCCTAGGGTATTTTTCATGTTGACGTGTCATGTCCATTTTTTTCCACAATGGACTTAGTGAAGATCGAGTCTCTCATCTTCGTTGTGTCTACCTCCCTACGTCTAAAGTTCTTTCTTGCACACCATACTTTACTACTTTATCCTCTAATAGAATCATGTGACTAATTATTCGCTTTCTAAGCAAGGCATATGGTCTATGCGGTGGAATGAATTGTTGTGTTCCTCTTTCCAAACGCTTTCTCTTGTTTTGCAACTTTTTCTACCAAAGAGTTAAATGTAATATACTTTAGTTCATTGCTAGCTTGTATGGATTCAAGGTATTGGGAGTATGTATGGTAGAGGAACTTGATGAAG
Organism: Pinus albicaulis; assembly: GCA_034641835.2. Lineage (NCBI taxonomy): Eukaryota > Viridiplantae > Streptophyta > Pinopsida > Pinales > Pinaceae > Pinus > Pinus albicaulis. The sequence goes on along the minus strand of CM076584.1, from coordinate 1,045,727,193 downwards.
CTTGTGAAAAAAAAAAACTATATTCACCTCTAGTGGCATCTATGTCATGCATGATGGCATTTATATTATAAGCCAATGATATGGGGTCATCATCATTCAAATCTATGTTGAAGAGTTTCATCAATAGTCACACAAACTCTAATTGTAAGTGTTAGTCATACAAATCTTTTAACTTCATTAGATCCCAATAAGAATCTATAATGGAAACAATATTATGGCTCACCACTTCACTTATCGTTTCAACAACCAAGGTATAATATTTATTTCATTTATTCTTCCATTTTTCAAGTTCTTTGTTTCATGTTATCTTCTTAGGTCCACTATCCTCCTTTCCTTTGTAGATTCCATCCCACTCAATACGCCAAGCCAACTACAATACGCACTCTTTACAGATCAGTCATTTGCGTCCAAATTCAACACAACTCCAGGCTACACGTGGACTTCAACGCATCCTCATTCAAGATTCACTTCCAAATACATAATTTCTTCAACACTGCCTCACAATGGATCCTTCATTTCAGTTGTAGAACGTCCGGCAAAAACAAAACCGTGCGCCCTCACTATCGATCAAAACAGAAAAGCAATCGATTTAACTTATATCGAATTGCCAATTCGAATTGGAATGCCTTACAGATACCCTGACATTTCAATGGTATCTGTCTTCAACGCTTACAGTGTCAGATCTTCAACAACGCCATACTCCAGCAATCTGCTTCTTCAACCAAACACAATCATTATTATTGGCAAGTCATCATTCACAATTTAATACCTATTTTGCAGGCCAAATACCATGAGAATAGCGCCCATCATTTCATAACAGAATCGGTCCGACAATTGTCATTAACGCACAACGAATCTCCAGTACTTCATGCCTTCAACGCTGTCCATATGCTTTCTGTACTACATTATTACTCAGCGCTGTCCATTATTAATTCAACGCTCTCTGCATTGCATTATTAACTCATGCTGTCCATACACGTACTAATACGTTTGCCCAACGCAGATCCATTCTGGTTTCTGATTCAATTGCAGTTTGGCTATTAAAATATCTGCATTACAAATCAACTTCACAATTTCTTTAACTCAGAATTTTAAATCGATCATTGTTTCTAATGACAATGTCCAGTCACAAACTCTGCAGAAACCTTGCGCCCTATTTCATACAATGTGTGTTTAATTTTGCAATTGAAACCAATCTCTATTTAACGGTTTTCCCCCAAATGTATTTTTCGTTCAATTCTATGAACATGATTTCACAATGTGCCCTTATAAGTCGACATACAGATTCATCATTTCAAATAATAACTATAATGCTGGCTAATGTCGATTTTAACTTATGTGCAGAGATTGTCTATAAAATTTGTCAAATGACTGAAATTAAGACTCTAACTCATTATGCCAATTCACCCAGAAATATAAAACTCACACAAAATTTCAGAACAATTCCTATTTGTATAAACAAATTCAAATCAATTTCAAAACCCTTTGTACATGGCCAGATATTCAACATTTGGCCCTTACAAATTTACCAAAGGCTCACAGCCTTGGTTGTTCCAAACCAGCTCTCTACTCCTCTCACTATTCTCAATGTATTTTTCTCTCAAAAAGCCCTCCTATTTATACAATTTTTAAAAAATCATTACATTAAATGCTCAATCCCTTAAAATCCTCAACAAACCCCTAAATCTCTCAACATCCCTAAAGGATAGGTTTTTATCCCTAAAATCCTTCAATTTATTAAATTTCCTCATATCTTTCAATTAATAAAAATATATTTACATAAATCCTCACCTTCTCCTATTTAATTCAAATTAATTAATAAAATATTAAAAATCATCACACCCCATATTTACAAATTAATATTATCACACCCCATATTTACAAATGGAGAAAAAGGTCTTGATGCTCCTGCATCAGACTCCCCATGTAAGAAAATTCATGAACACCTGGTCATAAATCTGGATATTTCCTCCTGGATCCCAAATTTTATTTTGTAATCTTTCCATGCTTGTCGATTGCTTTACTTCTGTTGTTATCTGCTGTCGTCCTCCAGGTTTCCATGTTTTGTGTTGTAGTGCTCCACCTGCTCTGCTCTTGCAATCTTTCACTGTCATTCTCTTGTTGTCGCTCCTTTTCTTTCTTTCGGCTGTCTTTCTCTGGGATGTCTTTATCATTAATCTCCTTATCATCTCAATTTCTTTGTCCAGTATGTCCTCTGTCCGCTGATTGTCCCCAACATCTTCAATAAAACATGTTGCTCTTGCTGTCACTATGGATGTTGCGGCCTCCCAATCTTCCTTTCCTTCTGCAACATTCCTTTGCTCGTCCCCTGCAATTTCATCTACAATTTCTTCTTGATTATCATTTATGACAACTGCTTTGTCATCCTTCATCAGCAATCTATCCTGGACATTCATCCTCTGTTCTTCCAATTTCTTCCTTTGAAAGTCTAATTCTCGATATAACTCAATGATTTTACTTGGAGTGGACTTTGGAAACTTTACACGATCTTCCATTTCCTCATTTGTTATTGTCTCATTATCACATGATCTTTCTTCTGCTAAATCTTCCTTAACATCCTTCAGTAGATGTTCTTCTTCTTCCAAACCTGCAATCACACACAAATCATTAGTTTTAAAATCACAAGACCTTACGGTCTTGTTTGATGCTTTAGTCATCAAATCTTCCGGCTGCTTCGAATCATTCATATGATTCAACTCCTGCAGTTCTTCATCACTTTCAAAAAGTAATGGTCCACTCTCTGGGTAACATATCGAAACTTCAACATCTTCTTCAGCATCTTCATTTTGCTGTAGCTCAACTGTTTCGAGCTTCTCTATCCTCTGTCTGGCATCAATAACCTGTTCAAGTTCCCTTAGTTCCTTTATCAACTGCATATTCATCTGATGATTCCACTTCTCTTGTAGCCTCTGCCACTTCAGCTTCTTTCTCATGACATAACCATGCTTCTGGTCTTCCTCATTTCTTTGCAACATCTCCATTAACACCTCAAGCTGAACTGCTATCTCAGCCTTCTCCCTCTCATATTCCTCTTTGCTTAACTGTCTCTGTATGCCAATTGTCTTGGCATCCTTCTTCTTTTGTCCTCTTCTGTGGTTGATTTCAGAACCTTTGTTACGACTATCACTAGTCATCATCCTTTCCATCTCTATGAGTTCTTTACTCAATTTTCTATGAGTTGCACTAAAGCCTCTTCAGCAGCAAGTCCTGTCCTGCCGCCACTTACCTCACCAAGCTCTCCTCACTCAGTATTTTGGCAAGCAATTGGTTCTCTATCTACGGAACCTCCTTTGAGCACTTCTCTTTGCTCTTCCTGGGCTTCAACTCATCTACCTGTTCACAACTGTCCTCCTTATCCAATCTCTATTGGATTTCTTCAAGGTTCTGCCACCTAGAACTTTCACCAGCTTCCTTTATCTGTTAGCAATTGTCTTTTGGGAGTTGCAATAATAATTCAATGCAAAGACTACAATACTCTATTCTTCAAATCCAAATAAGACCATATCTTCTTACCTCCAAGATCTCGTCTGATCTTGTCCTTCCATTTTCCTGCACTTCATTTACCTTCAGAATCTCACCACTTCTGCAAATCTGTTCCAGCAAATCTTCATTGCTTCCTCTGCACAATTTCTCGATATTCAACTACTGTTAATCAGATTTTAAAATCTGATTCTCTCTTCCAATCTTCGGGCTTTATCTGTAAACTTTAGCTGTCAGCAACAATTCCTTCCTTGCTGAGTTTCTTCTTTGCTGCAATCATCAATTCTCATTCCATTTCTTGTCAGTAAAATTCAAATCAAAATTAACCACACCCAATACCTGCTCAATTCTTCAGTTGTACTCTGGTTTGCTTTGACTGTCAGATTAGAATCTGACCTCCTTTGCCTTCATGCACATCTGCTACTTCATCATTCATCACACATTCAGAAATACATTCTAGTTCAACAAACCTTCTGTCTTCATTCAGAAAACAAACATTCTTTTTAACAGAGCCAAGCTCTGATACCAAAATGACGCAAGCTTAGAGCTTGCAATACCCAGGATCATTAACATCTGTGCATATCAACGTTCATCTCAGCTTTTTTTTCCAAATCAAAACTTCAATAGTTGGCAATCAAATTCACACATCATATACAATTCAATCATTTGTTGAAAAAATCCCCTTCTTGGCAAATTTCACTCATCTGCATGTTCTAAAAACACAATGGTTATGAAACCATTATTAATACACACCATCCCAAACTTTCTTCATAACTATCATTCCAAGACAACAAGCTTTTCAATCTAAATATACAAATGCATCTTAATCTTCTACCAATAAATTCCTTTCAATTTCAACTCCCATCTTTCATCTTATAGCGCGAGAGTTAAAATCAAATTCAATAAAAAGACGCCGCCCTTACCATTTCAATCTCACATAAAAACCTTACATCCCAAATCCAAATCTTGAAACTCTTCGGACATTCCCATAAACAATCTCAAAGTATATTGCTGGACTCAATTAAAGAGTGCGCCTTACCTTTAGATTCCGATGATTAATCTTCATATGTCTGCCACTAATCTATTTAGTTCAAACAGCTCTAAGTTTTCATTAACAAACAGCTCGAATTTTTCCATTTCAGCAATCTTACTCATTCTAGACTGCGCCCTTCAGATTCTAGATTTTAACAATCGAACTATTCGACTTCTGAAATTTATCTGTTTCAAAAGTCCATTGTCATAAAACATACCTGCTGTCATCATGGCATAAGTTTGCATCTGCGTTTCCTCCAAGCCAACTACAATACGCACTCTTTACAGATCAGTCATTTGCGTCCAAATTCAACACAACTCCAGGCTACACGTGGACTTCAACGCATCCTCATTCAAGATTCACTTCCAAATACATAATTTCTTCAACACTGCCTCACAATGGATCCTTCATTTCAGTTGTAGAACGTCCGGCAAAAACAAAACCGTGCGCCCTCACTATCGATCAAAACAGAAAAGCAATCGATTTAACTTATATCGAATTGCCAATTCGAATTGGAATGCCTTACAGATACCCTGACATTTCAATGGTATCTGTCTTCAACGCTTACAGTGTCAGATCTTCAACAACGCCATACTCCAGCAATCTGCTTCTTCAACCAAACACAATCATTATTATTGGCAAGTCATCATTCACAATTTAATACCTATTTTGCAGGCCAAATACCATGAGAATAGCGCCCATCATTTCATAACAGAATCGGTCCGGAAATTCTCATTAACGCACAACGAATCTCCAGTACTTCATGCCTTCAACGCTGTCCATATGCTTTCTGTACTGCATTATTACTCAGCGCTGTCCATTATTAATTCAACGCCTTCCCGCATTGCATTATTAACTCACGCCGTCCATACACGTACTAATACATTTGCCAACGCATGTCCACTCTGGTTTCTGATTCAATTGCAGTTTGGATATTAAAATATCTGCATTACAAATCGACTTCACAATTTCTTTAACTCAGAATTTCAATCGATCATTGTTTCTATTGACAATGTCCAGTCACAGAACTCTGCAGAAACCTTGCGCCCTATTTCATACAATGTGTATTTAATTTTGCAATTGAAACCAATCTCAATTTAACAGTTTTTCCCCAAATGTAATTTTCGTTCAATTCTATGAACATGATTTCACAATGCGCCCTTATAAATCGACATACAGATTCATCATTTCAAATAAGAACTATAATGCTGGCTAATGTCGATTCTTAACTTATGTGTAGAGATTGTCTATAAAATTTGTCAAATGACTGAATTTAAGACTCTAACTCATTATACCAATTCGACCAGAAATATAAAACTCACACAAAATTTCAGAACAATTCCTTATTGTATAAACAAATTCAAATCAATTTCAAAACCCTTTATACATGGCCAGATATTCAACATTTGGCCCTTACAAATTTACCAAAGGCTTGCAGCCTTGGTTGTTCCAAACAAGCTCTCTACTCCTCTCACTATTCTCAATGTCTTTTTCTCACAAAAAGCCCTCCTATTTATACAATTTTTAAAAAAAATCATTACATTAAATGCTCAATCCCTTAAAATCCTCAACAAACCCCTAAATCTCTCAACATCCCTAAAGGATAGGTTTTTATCCCTAAAATCCTTCAATTTATTAAATTTCCTCATATCCTTTTATTAATAAAAAGATATTTACATAAATCCTCACCTTCTCCTATTTAATTCAAATGAATTAATAAAATATTAAATATCATCACACCCCATATTCACAAATTAATATTATCACACCCCATATTTACAAATGGAGAAAAAGGTCTTGATGCTCCTACATCAGACTCCCCATGTAAGAAAATTCATGACCACCTGGTCATAAGTCTGGATATCTCCTCCTGGATCCCATATTTTATTTTGTAATCTTTCCGTGCTTGTTGATTGCTTCACTGTTGTTGTCATCTGTTGTTGTCTTCCAGGTTTCCATATTTTGTGTTGTAGTGCTCCACCTGCTCTGCTCTTGCAATCTTTCACTGTCATTCTCTTGTTGTCGCTCCTTTTCTTTCTTTCGGCTATCTTTCTCTGGGATGTCTTTATCATTAATCTCCTTATCATCTCAATTTCTTTGTCCAGTATGTCCTCTGTCCGCTGATTGTTTCCAACATCTTCAATAAAACATGTTGCTCTTGCTGTCACTATGGATGTTGCGGCCTCCCATTCTTCCTTTCCCTCTGCAACATTCCTTTGCTCGTCACCTGCAATTTCATCTGCAATTTCTTCTTGATTATCATTTATGACAACTGCTTTGTCATCCTTCATCAACAATCTATCCTGGACATTCATCCTCTGTTCTTCCAATTTCCTCCTTTGAAAGTCTAATTCTCTATATAACTCAATGATTTTACTTGGAGTGGACTTTGGAAACTTTACATGATCTTCCATTTCCTCATTTGTTATTGTCTCATTATCACATGATCTTTCTTCTGCTAAATCTTCCTTAACATCCTTCAGTAGATGTTCTTCTTCTTCCAAACCTGCAATCACACACAAATCATTAGTTTTAAAATCACAAGACCTTATGCTCTTATTTGATGCTTCAGTCATCAAATCTTCCGGCTGCTTCGAATCATTCATATGATTCAACTCCTCCAGTTCTTCATCACTTTCAAAAAGTAATGGTCCACTCTCTGGGTAACATATCGAAACTTCAACATCTTCTTCAGCATCTTCATTTTGCTGTAGCTCAACTGTTTCGAGCTTCTCTCTCTTCTGTCTGGCATCTATAACATGTTCAAGTTCCCTTAGTTCCTTTATCAACTGCATATTCATCTGATGATTCCACTTCTCTTGTAGCCTCTGCCACTTCAGCTTCTTCCTCATGACATAACCATGCTTTTGGTCTTCCTCATTTCTCTGCAACATCTCCATTAACACCTCAAGCTGAACTGCTATCTCAGCCTTCTCTCTCTCATATTCCTCTTTGCTTAACTGTCTCTGTATGCCAATTGCCTTGGCATCCTTCTTCTTTTGTCCTCTGCTGTGGTTTATTTCAGAACCTCTGTTACGACTGTCACTAGTCGTCATCCTTTCCATCTCTATGAGTTCTTTACTCACTTTTCTATGAGTTGCACTAAAGCCTCTTCAGCAGCAAGTCCTGTCCTGCCGCTACTTACCTCACCAAGCTCTCCTCACTCAGTCTTTTGGCAAGCAATTGGTTCTCTATCTCTGGAACCTCCTTTGAGCACTTCTCTTTGCTCTTCCTGGGCTTCAACTCATCTACCTGTTCACAACTGTCTTCCTTATCCAATCTCTATTGGATTTCCTCAAGGTTCTGCCACCTAGAACTTTCACCAGCTTCCTTTATCTGTTAGCAATTGTCTTTTGGGATTTGCAATAATAATTCAATGCAAAGACTACAATACTCTATTCTTCAAATCCAAATAAGACCATATCTTCTTACCTCCAAGATCTCGTATGATCTTGTCCTTCCATTTTCCTGCACTTCATTTACCTTCAGAATCTCACCACTTCTGCAAATCTTTTCCAGCAAATCTTCATTGCTTCCTCTGCACAATTTCTCGATATTCAACTACTGTTAATCAGATTTTAAAATCTGATTCTCTCTTCCAATCTTCGGGCTTTATCTGTAAACTTTAGCTGTCAGCAACAATTCCTTCCTTGCTGAGTTTCTTCTTTGCTGCAATCATCAATTCTCATTCCATTTCTTGTCAGTAAAATTCAAATCAAAATTAACCACACCCAATACCTGCTCAATTCTTCAGCTGTACTCTGGTTTGATTTGACTGTCAGATTAAAATCTGACCTCCTTTGCCTTCATGCACATCTGCTACTTCATCATTCATCACACATTCAGAATACATTTCAATTCAACAAAACCTTCTTGTCACCATTCAGAAAATAAACATTTCAACAGAGCATTCCGGCTCTGATACCAAATGACACAAGCTTAGAGCTTGCAATACCCAGGATCATTATCATCTTTACATATCAACATTCATCTCATATTTTGTTCCAAATCAAAACTTCAATAGTTAGCAATCAAATTCACACATCATATACAATTAAATCATTTGTTGAAAAAATCCCCTTCTTGGCAAATTTCACTCATCTGCATGTTCTAAAAACACAATAGTTATGAAACCATTATTAATACACACCATCCCAAACTTTCCCCATAACTATCATTCCAAGACAACAAGCTTTTCAATCTGAATATACAAATGCATCTTAATCTTCTACCAATAAATTCCATTCAATTCCAACTCCCATCTTTCATCTTATAGCGCGAGAGTTAAAATCAAATTAAATAAAAAGACGCCGCCCTTACCATTTCAATCTCACATAAAAACCTTACATCCCAAATCCAAATCTTGAAATTCTTCGGACATTCCCATAAACAATCTCAAAGTATATTGCTGGACTCATTTAAAGAGTGCGCCTTACCTTTAGATTCCGATGATTAATCCTCATATGTTTGCCACTAATCTATTTAGTTCAAACAGCTCTAAGTTTTCATTAACAAACAGCTCAAAGTTTTCCATTTCAGCAATCTTACTCATTCTAGACTGCGCCCTTCAGATTCTAGATTTTAACAATCGAACTATTCGACTTCTGAAATTTATCTGTTTCAAAAGTCCATTGTCATAAAACATACCTGCTGTCATCATGGCATAAGTTTGCATCTGCGTTTCCTCCAAGCCAACTACAATACGCACTCTTTACAGATCAGTCATTTGCGTCCAAATTCAACACAACTCCAGGCTACACGTGGACTTCAACGCATCCTCATTCAAGATTCACTTCCAAATACATAATTTCTTCAACACTGCCTCACAATGGATCCTTCATTTCAGTTGTAGAACGTCCGGCAAAAACAAAACCGTGCGCCCTCACTATCGATCAAAACAGAAAAGCAATCGATTTAACTTATATCGAATTGCCAATTCGAATTGGAATGCCTTACAGATACCCTGACATTTCAATGGTATCTGTCTTCAACGCTTACAGTGTCAGATCTTCAACAACGCCATACTCCAGCAATCTGCTTCTTCAACCAAACACAATCATTATTATTGGCAAGTCATCATTCACAATTTAATACCTATTTTGCAGGCCAAATACCATGAGAATAGCGCCCATCATTTCATAACAGAATCGGTCCGGCAATTCTCATTAACGCACAACGAATCTCCAGTACTTCATGCCTTCAACGCTGTCCATATGCTTTCTGTACTGCATTATTACTCAGCGCTGTCCATTATTAATTCAACGCTCTCTGCATTGCATTATTAACTCACGCTGTCCATACACGTACTAATACGTTTGCCCAACGCAGATCCATTCTGGTTTCTGATTCAATTGCAGTTTGGCTATTAAAATATCTGCATTACAAATCAACTTCACAATTTCTTTAACTCAGAATTTTAAATCGATCATTGTTTCTAATGACAATGTCCAGTCACAAACTCTGCAGAAACCTTGCGCCCTATTTCATACAATGTGTGTTTAATTTTGCAATTGAAACCAATCTCTATTTAACGGTTTTCCCCCAAATGTATTTTTCGTTCAATTCTATGAACATGATTTCACAATGTGCCCTTATAAGTCGACATACAGATTCATCATTTCAAATAATAACTATAATGCTGGCTAATGTCGATTTTAACTTATGTGCAGAGATTGTCTATAAAATTTGTCAAATGACTGAAATTAAGACTCTAACTCATTATACCAATTCACCCAGAAATATAAAACTCACACAAAATTTCAGAACAATTCCTATTTGTATAAACAAATTCAAATCAATTTCAAAACCCTTTGTACATGGCCAGATATTCAACATTTGGCCCTTACAAATTTACCAAAGGCTTACAGCCTTGGTTATTCCAAACCAGCTCTCTACTCCTCTCACTATTCTCAATGTCCTTTTCTCTCAAAACCCCTTCCTACTTATACAATTTTAAAAATCATTTAATTAAATGCTCAATCCCTTAAAATCCTCAACAAACCCCTAAATTTCTCAACATCCCTAAAGGATAGGTTTTTATCCCTAAAATCCTTCAATTTATTAAATTTCCTCATATCCTTTTATTAATAAAAGATATTTACATAAATCCTCACCTTCTCCTATTTAATTCAAATTAATTAATAAAATATTAAAAATCATCACACCCCATATTTACAAATTAATATTATCACACCCCATATTTACAAATGGAGAAAAAGGTCTTGATGCTCCTGCATCAGAAACCCTAGAATCCAAAGTTCTGATACCAAATGTTGTGAAACTAGCTCCAAAAATAGAAGAAAAGAGAATCAACGCCTTAGAAATCAGCCACTTCGAGGGAGAAACCTCCAATACATTATTGTTGTGGAGGTAAATCCCCTCTGCGAACAGAAGCAATCCCTACTAGACCAGACCGGGTCTAGCAACAATTGTTCACGCTACAGTGCAGGTTCCTAATTGAAAATAAACCAACTCAACGATGGAGGCTTACTTGGAATCCAACGCTATTGCTTGTAGAAGAGGTAGCGCTCCTGTTCCTTAGCTTTGGCAGATCACAATCCCCACGATCTCCGTGATAGGACACCTGCACACGCGAGAAACAGAACAAACGCAAGCGTAAAATCCAGTAGATGCAACTATATGTCAGTCACAAACGACATAAATCATCATTATAAACAACAACAAGAGTGGAACCATAACCAATAGTCGTTTATTATTAATCAATCAAAGGAAAATTACAACCAAGTTCTGACGCTGAATTCTCCTTTGGAGGGTCGCCAGCAGAACATGTCTCGAAAAGCCTGTCAAGGATGGGACAAACCTCTCTCTTCGAATCTTGACAACAATCTCCTTGCTTGAATTTGGCCTTAGGGTTATAATCAAGGCTCTTGCAGCATAAGGCTCTTGGGAATTTGGGAACTTGAAGACTAGCTATTCAACCATTCAGCCATTCAGCCCCTTCATCAATGGAAGATGGCTATATTTATAGAGGAGAGGAGGAGGTTGGGATCCCTACAATAGTGGAAGGGAGGACTTATCCTTTGGGAGGTTCCCCATATGGTGGAAACAAGAGGCCAAAGGAGGAAGGTCGTGGTTATCCAGTCGAAACCACTCCTGATGACTCATCCACGAAGTTTTTGTAATCGAAACTTCACCCCTTTTTTTAAAAAACTTTCAAAGCAGATTACGCGTGTGTTTAATCGGGACAAAGAGCACCAATTGCTGCGGCTCGTGTTGTTAATTTTCCCTAATAAGGCGATATAACGGCCAATACGTCACAAAAACAGTGTTTTAGGGTCTCACGTTTTAGAAACGATCAAATGGAGGAATGTTGTCCTCATGGTAAGGGGGATGCAATGATGGTATTTGTGTTGCATGACATCGCTATTGGTCGCGTAAACGACCCTCCAATGGAAGTAGATGGGGATTTTGGTGGACGGTGAAAAAATTACCGTGGTACGTATGCCCCCTAAAGCATGAGGCCCGAAAGAGAGAGAGGTGAAATGCTTTACGAGAACGTGTCCAAATGAAAACATCGTCGTCGGAAACTTATGAGAGAAATAAAACCGATATCTCAAAGACACGATATATATGTGGTGGCGGGTTTAGCTATCCATTACAGAGTATGTAATAATCCAGATCCAAGGCATGGACGCAACCATCCAGTGAGGATCGGTAAATAGACTCAGGTATGGTCGCAGCCATCCAATCAGTGAGTCATGTAACTAATCATAAGAATCCACAAAATCGCAGCCTGGATTATAACAGACAAGAATCCAGGGTCTTGCGCTCCATCTCGACCCAAACAAAGTACAAGTTCAAGCATACGAATATGTGAGCTGAAGTCGAGCATGCAAGAACACCGTCTGATTACCAGCCAATGATGAAAGCTGTTAACAGACGTGAGAGGTACCACCAATAATGATAATGGTCCTCCAGGTAATATAGGTACAATCCACAGCGTGTGAATCAATGAGCTGGCGTCGAACACCAGTAGAATCACTCGATCGGAGGCCAATGATGAAAACCTCACGTCAAATGCGAAGAACCTACCATTGAGGAATGCAGGCTCCAAGGTACCAGAAGGGAGTCTCTAGATCAGCTTCCTGGATAATGAGCTGAAGTCGACAGGAAGTGACCTTGATCGAAGGTGGGCCATAATGTTTCCCACATCATCGACATGAGACAGAGGAACATAATGTCTTTGTGAATTAAGATCATATGAGAATCAGAGGAAGTTTGAAATCTGCAAAGGTCAACTTCTCTTGAACATATAGGCAGCACGACAGTGGATTTGGCAGTATTTGACATCAAAATATCAAAGGTCATGATGACGAGGCAAAAGAGCAGAGGAGAGGTCAAAAAGGATCACCCAAACCCATGGAAGCAAGTGGAAAATGAGATGAGATGTCCCCAACCCGACACGAATGTAGAGAAGTGCCATCTTCAAGAGCGACATACTGCCAACACGACAATGATGCTAGTTCCATTTTTTCCTTGCCATTTCTGGCGAGTACCTCTTTATTTTTACACAAGCTTGAAGAGGATACCATATGCTTGTCATATAAATTCATCCTTCGGACGAATCCATCCTAGTACATTTAATGAGCCCTACGAAGGAGAAACTCGAATATTGTCATTACGACTGAATCCGATGTCATCAGGATTTAACGAGTCTAACAAAGGAAGAACTCGACGTCTTTTCATATTTAGAGAGTTTGAAAAGACAGTGGAAAAGTAAACTCCAACAGTCCCTTTTCGTAAATAGTTCCTCAGATCCGAAAAGGTAGAAAACAAAATCTGAGAAAACCTCCTAGTCGCGATAGGCTAGGGTATTCCTTTTTCGTAAGTAATCTTTCCCAGCCCGAAAAAGGGGTAAACGTATACTGGGTAAATGTCGTTTCGCGTCCACTTTAACGAGATCAAAATGACAAGCAACTCGACAATATTTTCATTTTTAAAGAGTCAGAAAAGAGCTGAAAGATGACTCATCCTGGATGAACGAGTGGTATAAAGGGTAGCTACTGGTTCCAGTAATGGTGGAACTGGTCAGAAAAAAATAAAGGTCAAGAGGCTGGCTAATAAGACCACTCATCGCAGCGGTTCCTCAGGAATGGGTAAAACAACCAAGTGAAGGCATATGATCGGCCAAGCAGATAGTGACGATGGAATGAGAGAACCAAGGCTCATCTGGCAAAAATAGGCTGATAAGATGGCAATCACAAAAGTGAGAAAGGTTTCATTTTTACAAAAGCTTGAAAGAAAGATAAACTATGCTTGAAACCGATTTCATTTTTACACAAGCTTGAAATGGAAACAAACTATTCTTGAAAAAGTAAGCATGCCCCCAGCATGGTGACTCAATTCGAGGTACATGCCCCGCAAGCTTCAGTCCATATGAAAGGCAGATGGAGTGAAGGTTCAAGTTATGAGATCAAGAGGAAGACTCGACTGGGATTTTATGAGAACTTGTCAAAGACTCGAATTGAACAGGAACGTGTTTCATTATTTTAACGAGGTTGAAACATTAAAAGAACTATCCTCAGAACACCTTGTTTCATGGTTTAAGGAGGTTGATACAGAAGAAAAACTATCCTCGGAACACCTTGTTTCTTTTTTTAAGGAGCTTGACACAAGACAACGACCGTGTTCACAACCTTGTTTTTTAAGGAGCTTGACACAAGACAAGGAACCTTGCTTCGACAACCTTGTTTCATTTTTTAAGGAGCTTGACACAAGAAAAGGAACTCTGCTCCGACAACCTGGTTTCATTTTTTAAGGAGCTTGACACAATAAAAGGAACTCTGCTCCAACTGACCTCATCATAATGAACAAGAAGTCATGGCTTCCAAGAGGGTCTCATCCGATGGAAGGAAGACATCCTGGAAGTCAGGACCCAATGACCCCAGCACTTGATGCACAACAGCACTATCACTAAGTACAGGCACAGGGTAGGTAGCCACATAGTTGACCTGCGGTGAGGAAGATACAACGAGTGGATAAAAACCAAGAAGGGATTATGGTGGGCCAGTTGTCACATCGAGACCAAAGAACGAAAGCTGATCAATGGTCACGATCCGTCCATCATGCGGAAAACAGACCACACGAAAAAGGGAGGAGACAAGCGCTCCCATGGCATAGGTGTAATCACAACCCAAGAGCAGATTGAAATCCAAAGGGCGGGGAACAACCATCACGTCCATATGGACGGTTTTACCTCCCAAAGTAACAAGTAACCTTGGAAGGATCCCTAAGGGTTGACTCGTTCTTCTGTTAAATGCCAATAGATTCTGCGTAACAGGCACAAGCGGCAACGAGCCAAAAGCTTGCCAAGTAGTTGAGGATAGAACACTAATAGATGCACCTTCGTCTATAATGGTGCTGGGTATGACCAGACCAAAAGCCTGTACTGTGATCTCGAAAGGCACATAAGACAGAAGGCAGTATCCTGCAAATCCTACAAATCGATTCCCATCAAAAGGAAGCGACCAAACCACTTCCCTAGGGGCCACCATCGACCGAGATGGTCTTCCCCGGTGTTACGCGAAGAAGGATCATCCTCCACGACCTCCATCTCGAAGCTCTTTGTGATCTCTCCTAGACTTTTCCACTTCCATCACGGAGGCGAGAAGCAAATGAGATATAGAGACAGGAGAATCTTCTCCAAGTCCGAGGAATCAAGAAACAAGAAGGAACCGAGGGTGTGAGATCCATCTCCACGGAAAATACCTCGGTGCACCGTAGACCCA
This sequence comes from Pinus albicaulis, assembly GCA_034641835.2. NCBI lineage: Eukaryota > Viridiplantae > Streptophyta > Pinopsida > Pinales > Pinaceae > Pinus > Pinus albicaulis. Next base: position 1,045,711,911 of record CM076584.1, on the reverse strand, counting down.
GGGCCAGCTCAACTGATCCTACGACTAGTGGTTGGCTCGGAACACTCGACCTTGAATTTGTTGATCACCAAGGATGAATTTTGACCAATCAAGAATCAACGGTGAAGGACCACGTAAAGTCGTTTATAACCAGCTCTGGGAGGCATGGTAAAAATAGTCAGTTGTCCAAAAATCTCTTGGCTTCATCCATATACAGACAAAGGTGAATGGCATGGTGCTCTTCACACAACTTACAAGGACGGTGAGCTTTACCCCGCTTCTTAAGAGTTTTACCAAAGACTAAATAAGATGTGATCCCAACTCCACTTCCTGCATCTAAAGGCAATGGTGGACGACCGTTGGACCATACTTCGAGCACGTTGGAAATGCCACGGCAGAAAGAAGATGGTCTCCCATGCACAACATGCAAGGGAACTTGACTTTCCGTGGAGGGTTGGAAGGTTTATCAAGAGGAGACTTCTTAGGCGCAAGAATGCTAGCTAGCCTCTCCTTTATTAGACTTCTTCTTAGTCACCCGATTACTCGAATCTATACTTTCACCAGTCGAAGTAGAAGATGAAGACGCAGAAATAGGAGAAGAAGGGGAGAGGTCCACCTTGGAATCAACATGATGTTTTTCAGGCAGAGGAACTGATTGAACAGTAGCCGGGACATTCGGGACCACAGAGGTTGAAAACAACCAAACAGGCAACCCGACAGTTAACCCAAGAAGGGACAACGTTGCCATGTAAGGAGCACCAACATTTCCAAAGGAGGAAAATTACCAGGATTCCCATCGGAGGGGATTCCTTGGTTGGTGAACTCCGGAAAAGTTGCCATAAAAAATGATCTTAAGAACAACACCCTAAGGAAACTAACTTTAACCAGGAATATTTCGTGGGCAGTTAATTTTTAAAACATTGAAAAAAAACTCTACCGTTTCATCTTTTAAGAGTCGATAAACAGGAAAAAGGTGACTCTATCGCTTTCAGATTGGAAACAAGAGTGAAAGGACAAGCGCTTGATGATCTTTTCAAATTTAAGGAGTCAGATAAGATCAAAATGACTGCTCAGGAATGCTAGGTAAAGGGTGTACCAAATAACCGTGAACTGCAATATACACCTTGGTTTCAAAATGAAAGAGAAATCAACCAAGGACTTAACGTACGTGAAGGAAATCTCCCCGAATTCTGTGTCCGGTGTATCACGGGTATAGGGCGGCAGACTCGGCTTCTTGTGGATAAAGGATAGAAACCTAGTGGAGTCTCCCTTTTTATACGCGATGGTACGGGGAGCACAAGTCTGTACTAACGCTGTCTAAAGCCAAGAGGCGAACGACAACTACTAGGTTTAAAGACGCCAGAACACGTCTCTAGCCTAGACCTCTAAATGTTGCGTTAATGTTTCAATGCTGCCTTAGTGTAAATTGAGTAAATTTTAAGGTTTATCTTCAATTACGTTTCAGTATCAAGGCCCTACCGCATGTCATCTGACAATCTCCTATATGCAGCTATGTGAGAAAAGAAATCTTTTCAATTTGATGAATGCTATCTAGTTAAGGGAAGAGCTTCAAACAATGATGCGACATAAAAAAACACTGCAAACGAAATCTTTTCCAAACGAGATGACTTTCACTATCCAAAAGTAATTTCAAGCAATCAACGATGCAAACAATGCAATGTGATCTATGCAAAATCCTCTTTTTTTCCGAAAAATATGCAATTATAATCTATGCACAATTTCCTTTTCCTTTTCAAATTATAAGAATGAACTTAATGCATTTTTCGATGAAATGAGAATCTACTTAATGCATGTTTTTAACGAAAGAGAATGCACTCAACGCGATTCCTAGTTTTCGATCATTAAACAATGTAATCTAAGTTCAATGATGGATCTCAAAAACACTTTTCAATGCAATGTGATCTAATGCATTTTAACAAAAAAAACACTTTGAGACGAAAACTAAATAAACGTAAATCTTCTTAATGAAGGATGAATGCAAAAGAGATGTAAACAAACACTAAGAATGCAATCGTTGTTTCAAACACTTTGTAACGAAATCCCTCAAAAGGCGACAAGACATATGAGGTCAAACACAAAGAGAACTTCCAAAGCAAGAGATCAAAACAAGGCATTCATTCCCTTTTACATCAAACAATCATGGAAATAAGACATTTCAAACAATGAGAAATGTAATCTATGCTCATATAGAGAAAAGACCGGAAGGGAAAGACACACTGGTGAAGGATTCAGGGAAAAAGTCTCAATTTTCACACACCCTGAAATTGGCCCGAATTTTTCATTGACAACTAGCGCCAACTGGCGCGACTTGCTCACTGACAACTAGCGCCAATGCCCAATTGGCATGGGTTGCTAACTGATAACAAGCGCCAATGCCTGAAAATGAAAAGACAAAGAATTTCTCCCAACCAAGACCAGACTCACCACTTCAAGCAAAATCTCCAAGACTCAAATGGACCATGTAATCTAGGCCCAAAGCGAGACAAAGCGAAATTCTAATGAAGAAGAGAAAAAACACTCAAATAACACAATAAAATGATAAAAAATCGTGAAATGAATGCAAAGGATCAATCAAAAGGTTGAATGAACAAATAAAAACCAAAAACTCCCAAGGGATGCTCGACACACAAGAGCACCTAGATGCCCTAGGGCTAGAAAGTGAAATCGATGGAAACGGGCAAACAACCAAAGGACGAAGGTCACTGCCAGTCAAACAAGGCTCCAAAACACTCAAGCAATCGAAAAAATACAAGGCCAGAATCACATATCAGTCTCAGAAAGCTCAAAATCAAGCAAACCCTAGCAGTCCCCAGCACTGGCGCGACTGTCAGGCTGAAACTAGCGCCATATCAGAATTGGCGAGGGTAATACATTGACAACTAGCGCTAATTGGCGCGACTGTCATGCTAAAAAACGCGCCAGTCAAGTTTGCTATGCCAAAATAAAAAATAAGCAATCCAAGATCAGACTAGTGATGTTTGGAGTTTTCAAAAACCCAAATTCACAGAAAGAACCAGCCCAAAAGCGCTGATCAAGCAAGCAGAATCGAGAATCAATCGAAAAGACAAGACAGTGCTCCAAATGTTCAGTTTACAAACTAAACCGGAGATTGACTGAAGCAGCTTTGATCTACTTCGCAATTGCAGAGCAAAAGCATTTCGAAGGCTATCTGGCCAACTTCAGGCTCCGTCTATAGCTCATAAAACAAACAACAACAAGCTAGACGTCCCCAACGGAGTCGCCAATTTGTTGTGGAGGTAAATCCCCTATGCGGATAGAGGCGATCCCTACTAGCCCAGACCGGGTCTAGCAACAATCGTTCACACTACAGTGCAAGTTCCTAATTGCAAATAAACCAACTTAGCGATGGAGGCTTACCTGGAATCCAACGCTGTTGCTTGTAGAAGAGGTAGCACTCCCGTTCCTTAGCTTTGGCAGATCAAGATCCCCAAGATCTCCGTGATAGGACACCTGCACACGTGAGAAACATAACAAACACAAGCATAAAATCTAGTAGATGCAACTATATGTCAGTCAGAAAGGACATAACTCATCATTATAAACAACAACAAGAGTGGAACCATAACCAATAGTCGTTTATTATTAATCAATCAAAGGAAAATTACAACCAAGTTCTGACGCTGAATTCTCCTTCAGAGGGTCGCCAGCAGAACACGTCTCGAAAAGCCTGTCAAGGATGGGACAAACCTCTCTCTTCGAATCTTGACAATAGTCTCCTTGCTTGAATTTGGCCTTAGGGGAATAATCAAGGCTCTTGCAGCATAAGGCTCTTGGGAATTTTGGGAACTTGAAGACTAGCTATTCAGCCATTCAACCACTTAGCCCCTTAGCCCCTTCATCAATGGATGAAGGCTATATTTATAGAGGAAAGGAGGAGGTTGGGATCCCTAAAATAATGGAAGGGAGGCCTTATCCCTTGGGAGGTTCCACATAAGGTGGAAAAAAGAGGCCAAAGGAGGAAGGTCGTGGTTATTCAGTCGAAACCACTCCTCATGACTCATCCACAAAGTTGTTGTAATCGAAACTTCGCCTCTTTTTAAAAAAAAAAAATCAAAAGTAGATTGGCACGAGTGCTTAACTGGGAAAAAGCACCAAATAGCATGGGCTCAGTGTTAATTTTCCCCCATTGGCGCGAGTACATAACGGGCTACCAGCGCCAAGGCAAAAACAGGTGTTTTTAGGGGTCTGCTCAGGAAATGATCAACAGAAGAAATGTTGTCCTCATGGAAAGGGATGCAATGATGGTATTTGCAAGGCATGACACCGCTTATTGGTCACAGAAACGACCCTCCAATGGGCGAGATGGGAATTGCTTTGATTTTACACCATCGTGTATATATCTCAGTGTTGTTGAAAAATTCTTGGATGATTCAAATTACAAAACCTCCTTTCTATACATAGGAGTCCATGGGGCCACAATGTAATCCTAGCCGACCTAACAATAATAATTTAAGGGCACAATAATAACAATATGGGGGTTACAGGGGTACAATAATAACAATAAGGGGGTTACACTAACAACAATAAGGGACTATACTAGTAATATAGGGACCTAACATCGTGTAATGGATGCATGTGTCATATAGGGTGTAAGGGTGGTTTGTACACAAATTATATTATGTCCCTTGGTACATCCCATTATTGGGACTAGAGGGGGTGCCATAAGTATTTTGTGTCACTAACAAAGTAGCTACCAATGGTGGATGAAGAATGTTGCTTAACTATGGACACATAGGGTAGAGGTTATTGGTGCAGCCATTGATGTCTCAAAGGGTACATGGATGTGGAATTTGGACATGCATAATCGCATAGTTGGAAAAAACAAAACCATGGGTATTAGTGCCCCTTATTTGTTGTTTTACCCCCCCCCCCCAACAAATTTTATATTTTTTAGTTTAGTTAGGGATATGATTGACATTATGGGTGTCTAGCTATTGATGTGAAATATTTGGACATGATATAAAGATGAATACTAAGTGAGGGGATGGTGATTAAATGATACTTGATGATGTGGGTGAAAGATACCACACTATTATCTCTAGGATAAGCCCTATAAGGGTAAAAATAGCCATCACCAGGTTCCAAATAATGCTAAGTAGTGGGAAGTATAATGGGATCTAGATGATGAGGTTTATGGGATGAGAGGCTTGGATAGTTGTCTCATATTTAAATGATATAGTGTCAAGTGTGGATGATAAGAATGATGTAATGAATACACTAGATGATACTTCTTTGAATGATGTAACCATGCACAAATGAGAAAATCTTGTAGGAGGAGCTTGGGATGTCATGCTCTAGCTTGTCTCAAGTAGCATGGAATCCTTGAAAATATCTTGACCCATCATGGTGAAAGATGGGGTATGTGGAGTAGTCCCTATGAGGGTTAGGACGATGTCAATATTGGTAAGTATTTGGGGCTCATAGTGGGTCATTTGATTTAAGGTAATGACCTTCCCATTGTGAGGGAACATTGTGGCGCTAAATATTGAGGATGTGATAACTTTCATGACACAGATAAAACTACATCCAAGAAGGAAGTTGTAGTTTAGTGAAGGGTCTACAACTTTTATATCAATAAAGATAATATTCCCTACCAATTTGGTGGGGACATTTTTGTAGTTCTTCTAGTTGCAAAGGAAAAAAACCACAAGCCCCAAGGGTGATGGTTGATAGTGTGAGATTGGGGGTGCCCAATTTTCTCCAAACTATGGTGGACATGATACAAGTAGATTCAAACTATTCAACAATTAATGATGATTTTTTAGTCAAGGATAAGATTTGAATGCAACTTATGAAGGGTAATTGGGCTTAGAGTTGTGCAAGTCAAAGGATGTTAGTCATGGATTGGGTGGGTTAGTGGAACCTAATGTTGATACTGTCTTTATTTTGATAAGGGAAGATTTGGAGGATCTCAAAATAGGACACGATTGCATATGATTTATCGAATTCATCCATGATACTATAGCTATGAATAAACATCACATGAGGGTTATGGGAACCATAATGTGGAGGTACCTTGGGAAAAGTGGTGCAATGTCACTAGTAGGATGCAACATTTGCAAGGGACCATTACGTGAAGTTGGGAATGATCTTGTACCATTATATTTAGGTCAAATGGAATGCTAACATTTCAGTTGTGAGTTTGAAGGTAAATTACTAAAAGGTTCATGTAAGTGTTATATGAAGGATCTCCCAGTTAAGCGAGATTTAGAGTGGATAGGATCATGATGGGAGTTTTTGGGGAAAGGGGTTTCACAATACTAGTAATTTTTTTAGGAAGGGATTTTGTAATACTACTGGTCATTGGGGATAGGGGTTTTAAAATACCATTGGTCATTGGGGATTAGGGAGAACCTGTTGGGGGTACCCTTGTAGGAGATAAGCACTTATATTTCTTTTCATTTTCCTCATCCATTTGGATTCAATGGTTTGGGGGCATTGATGAATATAGTGACCAAAATCACTACATAATGCCCAAGGGATTTTGGCCTTGAGCCCATTACTTCCTTTCTTTGGTTGAATAATTTTCCATGATTTTAGTTCTAGTTTACAGGGATAAGGTTTCCCCCAAAATTATGGGCTAGGATAGGGGCATTTTCCCATGGTACTTAAGGTTGATTTTGGATTATTTTGTTCCCCTTCTTCCATTGGTTTTGTGGATTTTGGGAATTCACTATGATTAGTTTCCCAAATGCTTGGGTTTATTGAGTGGGATAGGGTTGGATAACAATGACATTATATTTTTATGTGGAGTATTGCAATACCATGACACCTAGTGGAAGAGTAGGGAATGGGTAGTAAGGATTGGTTTGTGGGAGGCAAAAATATGAGTTATGCAAATTGTAAGATAAATAAGCACCCTTGTCGCAATTTTGACTAGTGCATGAAGGGTTATGTACATACTGTATAGCATGCATTCATGAGGGAAACATCATAAGGCCTAATTGTGATGGGCATGATCCATCATATGCATAGGGTAGTGCATCTTATAATGACCATATGTTATATTCGCTTCAATTTGGGAGGTGCTAGCTCAATCATAATGGTTAATGATAATGGCTTGTTCCATAGAGTGTCATGTGACCTTGTGAGTTAGTAATGTGGGAGATAGAAGATTCTAGAATTGCCTCATATTATATTTAAGGAGTGTTCGTAGTGATGTCTTTGGTGATCAAAGTTAAGAGGGATTCCAAAATCAAATATAAGAGTATTTTTTCTTGGATTTATATCTTTCACATGCTATGTTATCAATCCCATTCATGCATTTCCAATGCTTTTCATGATATATAAGTATTTAGAAGATTGTTATGAATGTTTTGGTCAAATATGTAAAAATTTCATATGACTTGAATGCTTCATTGTTATATAATTTGATCGATGGTTTAGTGAGAATGTATTGAAATAACCTATGTTGTATAGTACAATTAGTGGTACTATTAGATGATCACCATACATGAAATGTCATTATATGATTACTAGATATTTACTTGGTTTATCCTTGAATTTGGGGATATTATAGGGTAGATTTTTCGCAGTGGATAGCCAAGTTGAATTGTATAAGATAGGGTCGTTGAAAACTTTATCAAAATGGGAAGATTCAAATTGTCAATGTATGGTAGGTTAGGGTCGGGGGAGGGGGGTGGTGGTACAATAACCATAGAGGAGAATTGGTGTGCACTTGAACTAGATGGATTAGAGTTTGAGGAAAGTGATCTTGTAGGTGATGAATTTAACAAGCATGATTTGAGGAAGGATAAACTTAATGTTTCACCTTAGGTGGACGTGAGTGAGCTCTTGTTGGATAAGCATAAATGAAAAGAATTCCACTCAACAAAGGAGGAAGGCCACCCAACCTATGAGGATGTCTAGGTTCCTAGAAGTTCACCGTGGTTCCATACCATATCAAGTTCTCTAAAGCACATGGTAGTAGGCCAATATGGAAAAATTTATAAGAAAATTAATGATCTATTCAAAGAATATGTGTCTAAGATAAAATAAAAAGTGCATGTGGTGTAATGATGTTTATATAAGTGTATTGTAGTGAACCAAAATGTGTGTTTTGATGTATAGGTTTCTTTACATGATGTTTTTTGAAAAGTAAAATGCACATGTCCTATGACACTAATGATATTCCATTCAAATTTTAACTATTCCTTCTAGAGTCTCTCAATGAATGGTAGTAAACCCACCAAAGAGGGCTACTAAAGTTGAGATAGAGTCAACTATAGTAAAGGGCATTGGGACAATTCATAATAGCCAACAAGTATATGCCTTAGGTGCTATCACAACCCATAGAATCCACCCAATGATTATCCTAGGTTTTAGCGACTAATACACCTTTCACAAATTTAGATACATGGTTTTCTCTCTAACAACCATGAGATATAGTTGAAAAAAATTAGGTAGATTAATAAACTAATAATTACATCTAGAATTAATGCACTATAATGCCTATTATCTTAGTTTATATACATTTGATATAAAAAGATTTTAAAGTCTATAGGAAAAAAAAACTCTAAAAAATAATTATTGGAACTTATTTAGATGACTATCCCAAAATCCTAACCTATACTATATTTTTTTTTTACTAACCTCTAAGGCTACCATTGAGTCGAATTAGTTGAATACTTTTAAGAGGGTTATACTAGCATCATGAACCAACTTATTTAAATTATTGTGAAGAATGAGGTATTTAATATGTCCAACATTTTTTGATTTCACTTTATGGGCATAGCATGAATATCTCACTGACTCGAACAAGAATATTCTTTAGGTACTTCATATGTGCGCTTGGTGTGAATAACGTGAAATTATAATTCTTAAAAAGAAATTGTGCAAAGTAAAAATTGGAGATTTTTCGGAAATTTGATAAGACAAATACTTGAACTTGAGATTTCTTATCCACTTAACAAATTTCTGAACTTCAGTTTTTTTATCAACCTAATAAATTTCTGGAGTGATATGAGCATTATGTTAAAAAAATTCAAACCACACTTTAAACAAAAAAAAAAATTGATAAAGGTGGTCTTTCACTCTTCCATCTTTTTCTAAATTGCCGAGATCACTTAGGAGTGCAATGTAACAATCATACATGTAATGACATAGATTTTAGGTTTTCTTGTATGACCATGATAACATAAACAAATAATCTATAAGTGAATGATTAAAATTGAAAATGTTGATTAATAATAAATTGTTTAAAAGAAAATGATCGTGAGAAGTGAATTAAGTAACCGCAAGAATTCTTTCCTCACATATATTTTTTGGAAACTTAATTTGATCAAACCAATAAATAAAGCATGACAACAATTAAAGTCCCAAAATGTCAAAATGTGAATCCAAGTGCGATGTAAATAAATAATCCACATGGAATGTACTAGAAATTATGGTTAACACCCATACCCATTAAACGAGTTAATGATTAAGCAACAAAAATGAGATAAAATAGTGTACGAACATAGGAAAAGCAGTGTAGTAGTATCAAAGTTAGGAAATGAAACTTGCATGGAGCTTAAAGATTCTATTGCATGAGTCTCATGAAAATAGTCATATAGGCTTTGCAAAAGAAAGTTTTTGTTTTTGTTTTATAAAGAATGAAGCAAATATATTAATAATTCAACAATACATTATAATTTAGGTACTAGAAGAAAAAAAAAACTTGAGTAAGATATATTGATATAAAATTGAAGTTAAGGTTCCCATCTATGGTGACGATTTTATTGTATTAGTGAAAAAAAACCTTGATTTAGATAAATTGTAAGATAAACAACGTATATTTATTAGTTGTGTGATAAACACATAAGTATTATAATATCAAGTAAATAAAAAGAAAGTAGAGATGCAATTTTATTAATAACAAAAATATTTTTAAAAATATAAAATTATGTAGAAAAGCAACAATACTTATGTATTAGTCGAATGAAAAAGCATAAACAAGCATAAGCATGTGATATCTTTTTGATAGGAGTGAATGGATGCAAGTGGGATCTAACACTCTCCTTGAGATGGGTCCTTTTTCCTCTTGAATTCTCTTTCCCATACAAAATATCAAACATTCATGAGGTGAGAGCTTAAATTCACATTGTACACCACCCTGTTGCCACTCAACTCAATCCCTTTTCATGTGATGCAAAAATAGATTACTTCCAATTTTATTAGGGTTGTGACGGTGTCAAAAAATTTCCCATGTGTCTCATACATTTAAATAAAACATTTGTCATATGATAAAAAAATCGTCAATTGAATATTTTGACTTTGCTTGATATGTGCTAAACAATGATGAGATAGCATGATTATGATATTTTATTGGCAATTAGTTACGTCCTTAACAACAATCAAATAAATCTATTATAATTTAAAAAAAATAGAAAAGTACTAAGTAAATTTCATATGGAAACTACTCATGGCCAAAAAAAAAATGAATTTGGGCATAACTATGTAGGCTATCATAGAGATAGTTGCATGAGATGCACACAATAAAATTGGAATATTAGCATGAGAAAGTGGTGTAGTAGTAACAAAGTTAGGGCACACAAATTCCAGGGATATTAAATATTCTATTTCACGACTGTCATGTGACAGAGAATACGCACACAAGATAATATGTGTGCATTTTGTTTTAATCCCTTCAACGGGTAAAACTAAGATATATTAATGTTTTTCAAGTAACCAGAAATTAAGTATTAGAAAAAAATTGAGTAAGATATATTGTTTCTTTAATCCATTCAAAGAGTAAAATTAAGATAAATTAATGATTTTCCATGCCATGAGAATTTAAGTATTAGAAAAAAAAAAACCTACGGAGTGAGTTGCCAATATGTTGTGAGGGTTTTGTCGCATTAGTGAGAAAAACCTTGACTTAGCTATGCTGTAAGATTTAAAACATACAATTAATAGTTGTGGGATAAACACATAAATATTATAACATAAAATAAATAACAAGAATGTATAGATGAAATTATACTCAAAATTTAATAGAAAAAATGCTTTTAAAATTACAAATAGTGGATGGAAACAACAATACCCATGTGTTACTCTAATGGAAAAACATCAACATGTGATATTGCCTTTGCAAAAAGTGAATGTATACATGTGGGCTTCAACAATCTCCTTGGGATTGGTTTTCCTTCTACTTCAATGCTCTTTCCCACACAAAATACTAAGCATGACTTGTGAGCTCAAATTCACCTTATACACCACCACGATGCAACTCAAATCAATCATTTTCCCTGTGATGCAAAATTATATGAGTTCCATTTTTAGTAGAGTCTTGAGGGTATCAAATAATTTCCCATGTGTCTCACATGTTTGAATAAAACATTTGTCCTATGGTCAAAAAATTGTTAGTTGATGCTTTGACTTTGCTAAATAGGGTACTAAACAGTAACGAAATAGCATGATTATGATGTTTTATTTAAAAATAGTGGTGTTCTTGACAAGATCCACTTGAATGTCACATATGAGTGAAATTGAGACTGATAACAATATTTTGATGATATTAATTAGGAAATTTGATCCTTTAGTATTCAAACTTTATTGGCCTACCTAAAAGTTCTATCATGAGGACCCCATCCCAAAACCTATTCAGATACTTGAGAAAACTCTAAATTAATTCTTTAAACATGAAATGTGACCAATGAATTTATTCATCCTTTTTGGTTATAAAAAATTCACTTTTTAAACTTTGAACCTCTAACACCAATGGCTTGTCCTATAACTAGTCATGACGATTTATGATTATGAATGCTTGTTCTTATATTATGCTTGAAACTATACATATGATATATGCATAATTAAATATATAAGGTAGAACTACCTCATCACGGGGTCCATTTTTATTTATGATTTGTTTTCATATTAGAATATGAGAAATAAAGCTAAATTGTAATTTTTTCCCCATAGGATCATACACAACTTAAGCACTACATAGATCGAATATAAATATTTGAAACTAGGAAAATGATGGGTCATTGGAATTATTATCTTGCAAAATATGAGATATATCCATTATGCTTTCTGAAAAGCAATACAAATTTATTTTTATAATTTATGCAAGACCTAGTGGCTAGTGAAAGGGGTCAACATCGAAAGTTTTGCAAATTATATTTACTTTTGATGAAATTTGACTTGATTAGTTTGAAAATGTAATTTATCATTAAGGATTTTGGAAATCAAAATTAAATCTAACATGACCTTTTCTAAAGCCAATAGACCTTGTGTCCAAATTAATCCAACCAACGCTCTAATCCCATTGCATGCCATGATATACTATTGAGAATTGTGACCTTAAAACTATCTTGAAAATGATTAGAAGGTTACATTATTTGAGGGAAAATTGTCAATTTCAAAACAAAATAACGAGGGTCACAAGGAAGCAGTCCTCACAACAATCATGCATAGTACGTCAATGGCCCCGTATCCAGTCCTGTAATTGATAATTTGGGGCTCATCAGTTAAGACCAACCATGTTAGTTAAGCTCAGGATGCGATTAAGATCCTATTGATAAATAGGATGGTATGGGTAACTTGCTTCAAACAAAGATAACTAAATAGGAGGGTATGGGTAACTTGCCTATAGATGAGAAGCCAACTGAAGAAAGATGGCCAACACAACAATTCTGTCAAATAGCATGGATAACTAAATCACTTACTGCAAGGCCCACAGTGCCAAGGCCAAAGATAGCAACTGTTGATCCTGGTTCGATGTCTGTTGTGTTCCATACAGCTCCAGTCCCTGCAAACACATGGTAGCAGAGTCCATAATTAAAAGCACTTTGAAGACTAGTCACCAGTTGTCATTATAAATACAATTGAAAGACTGATTCCTGATTGCATCAAACTAAATGGTGGATCTGTGAAAAGAAAATTAATTAAAAAAATGAAACATTAATATAATGACTAATATAAAGTTAAAAATAAAAAAATAAAACTTGCATGTGAACATGGGAAGTTGCATGGCCCCCACGTATCCCCTCCACACTAAAAGTCTGGTCTTTTGAAACTTTTGTGCTGGAGAGCATCTAACAGAATAACGATGGAGGGAGTAGGAGTTGGAATCAGTGAGGGATGGCTCATTGTTGCACTACTATTTTCTGTTTTGGGTACTGTTGTTGCAGCGGCGAGCTGGTTTTACGGTGGGCAGAAAGGTTCCAGAAGGTGGCCTCTGGTGGGGTTGCTTCCTGGGTGGATTTACAGTTACAATGATTTCTACGAGTGGATTACGCATATGCTCCTCCTGAGCGGGGGAACTATCACACATATTAAAGGTGGTGCATGCACCAATTGGGTGGTGACTGCAGATCCTAGTAACGTGGAGTACATTCTGAAGATAAAGTTCCATAACTTTTTGAAGGGCGACTACTTCCGCCAGGTGTTTGGCGACGTTTTTGGCGAGATGGCCAATTTCCTTCAAGACGGAGAGACGTGGAGGCAATTGAGGACGACTGTGTCGGTGATACTGGGCTCTGCTGGTACCCGCAACGACGTTATTGACACCACTTTGAGGTTAGTGCATGAGAGGCTTATTCCACTATTCCAGCGCGCGGCGAAAGAGGGCATTGTTCTTGACCTCAACCCCGTCAGTGCTTGGTGAAGAATCCCTGAAGCAGCTGGTCAATGCTCTCTAAGGTATACCATTTGAGCTCTCATTGTAAATTAAGATAAAATCAAGGTATCCAGGGTCTCTGGTTTGTCTAATATATCATAATTTGAGCTGAGATGGTACTGAAATTTTTTCCATGGCTGCTTGCTTATTGATTTTATTAATTTAAGCATGCGAGTTGCTTTCTGTAAATATGGGGATGTTCTTAGTTGATAGAAATTGTGTAAATAGTATAGCATAGTGTGAATGGATATACAGATCTAGATATATGGGGATGGGAAAATTATGAGAACTACACAAGATGGAAAAACATAGTAAAACTAAGAACTGAAATAGAAATCAATTGCAAATGTCACTGCTTCTTATGCTTTTGCTCGGTAAACCAGTCAATTCAAAATTGAAAAAGGAAGGTGTTGTTTTCATAGAAGGCGTTACTGCTAATGTGTCAAACTCTCTACTGAGTCCATGTCTCTGTCTCTGGCCAGTCCGTTTTTCCAGTCTCTCTTCACCGAAGTAAGGCAATTAGGAATTGAGGAACTTAGACCGACTGATAGATAGCACACCTCAATGTGTGATGCATAGACTTGAATTCTGTTATCATTTTTCGAATTCTGTTATCAGAGGATTTATCAAAATTTTCGTAGGGAAGCCTGAGAATAATCACAGAACAAAAATCAGAAGCATGAAGCTCAAGTATTATAGTTTTCTATGCACATAAGCTCAAAATCAGAAGCATGAATTCTAAATTTACTCTACCAAACAACCATCTAGTATTTTTATATATATTGCTCAATTAATAATTCCAATTTTATCAAAAGCGTTTTTCTTGTCTATCGATGTGAAAAATTATAATTTCAAATACATATAACCTTATCACCTGTGTGAATGAAGATAAAGCTCCTACTATGCGCAGAAGCAGCGGCCGTACAAAATTCACATAATGAACAGCAGCAAATTCCATCTGCCACATCCTACACAGCAGCAAATTCCATCTGCCAGAACGCTCTTATGCTCTTGTCTCTACTCCTTTCCCTGTGGGTGCAGCAAATTCCATCTGCCACATCCTACACAGCAGCAAATTCCATCTGCCAGAACGCTCTTATGCTCTTGTCTTTACTCTTTTTTTGCCTGTGGGTGCTACTAGATTAGTTGATGCCGTTGATGTGAGGTTGATATTGATGTAGAGACTGCAAGAAGAAACAAAGGCGGTTCTGAGGAGAAAGAAGAAACAGAAGCTTGCATAAGCACAGCGTAAGGGCCTTAAGGCTCTATTACTTAATGCATATCTGAACACCAGGACAACAACATGCATCCAACTCTGTTCCGTAATGCGTCCCTGCATGCCACGACAACAACATGCATCACCTTGAAACAAGCTTGAGATTACGTTTTATCTCACTAGCATTTAGTACGACGAACTAATGCTAGCATTAGTTTGCAGTGTTGAAATATCAATCGCTTATTTTAAACAATATCAATGGTTATGGCCTCCCCGCCTCGGGAAGAGGCCAAATAAGACGAAGAAAATTTTCATTGGCCTTCACGAATAAAATAACTGAAAAAGAATGAAAAAGTTAGGTATTTATCATAAAAGCTCATGTTATTGTCGCGGAGATTAATGCTAAATAACATATTTCGATTACTATAGTCCCAGCTCCGGATTTACGGACTAATAATGATAAAACCAAATATTAAAGGGACTTGATTAGTACAAAACAATGTCTCCCTCTTTTACCTAGTCTTTTACCTAGTTTATGTGAACAAATGACGACGAGTTATATTATTCTAGTGTTTGATAGGTTATTGTGCATCTAAAATGTCTAATCACTATGTCCTTATGGTACTCTTTTGTTGTGACAAAAACCGTGATGATAATGAGTGATACTATCTTCTTATAAGAAATGAGTGTTTTAAAAGTTGGTCAAAGTAGACCTCTCCATATCTTAGAAAGGCAAGCAATGAGAAATACCATGTTGGGGCCAAAACTGTTTTTTGTGTCCACGTGTGGTTGTCTTAAGAGGTTGCTCATAGAACTATGGTTACTGCATGTTTTTGAAACAACAACTCCCATAATTTTGTACACAAATATGGGGATGCTGTCCATTTCGGAAAACTCCCTTATTCATTGGTGTTTTGGTGGCTAATGATTTCTTTGACCTTGATTGTTTGGCTTTGGAACTATTTCAGATCAAATCATATTTTTCGCATATCCATTGGGATTATGGTCATTATGATTGTCACTTTGCTCGTTTGATTGTTGCTTCTTCTTTGTGACCATGTGAAGGTGATGTGACACCTTTGGTTTCCACATCACCTCACATTTTGCATTTGGTTTGGTTGTTGGCATCTCCTCCACATTACCTTGATTTCTACATGGGACTTTGTTTGGCTTGGCACATAACTACATCAAAATAAAAGCGATCCATTATTAAATACATACTATAAATAATTGTAGAACAATAATATATAAATAAGAATTAAACAAAAATAAAAAATATATAGTGTATATGTATATATATATATATGTGTGTGTGTGTGTGTGTGTAGAGAGAGAGAGAGAGAGAGAGAGAGAGAGAGAGAGAGAGAGAGGCCTACAACAAAGCATAAAACACAACATATCATAACCTATGGGAAACTAACATGGTGGCAACCCGAATTTCGGTATTTTTAATACCAACTATTGTATAAATTCATATGTTGAAAAATACATAGCGGATACAGGATAAAATGCACTCAAACAATCTTACTATCACTCAATCTTAATCTACCACACCACTGTTCACAACTTGCAAACGATGTGTTCTAAATTTATTGTTTGTTATATTTTCTTTTATATAGCTTTAGTGGGCCTAATGGTTAAGAGCATGTGTTTCCTCCTGAGAGGTCACAAGTTCAAAACCAGAGGGGGGTAGAGTATGTATGCCTTCGTAGACTTAGCAGTCAAATCATTGTGTGGAAGTGGGTCCCTTGTCCCACAAACAAGGGGGTCTCATACACCACTTTGGTCTTGGCTTGGCCGTGACCTTAAAATTAGATAGTAATAATAACAATATTTTCTTATTTGTTTTGGTGGATGTCAAAGATTTGTTTTTTGCGGTCTCTGGAAACTGAAGTGATTCCAATAAGTGCAAACTTCTTGGATTTAATATGCTATCTCCAAAAAAATTTCACTTAGGAAGACTGAATAATTACAAAATGGAAAATTGTTGAACCAAATTAGTAAATAAATTACACCAATCAAGGTTTCGACGCTCTTCAAAACTAATGTGGATTATTGGAATCAAATTCAATTTCATGCTAAAATGTTGAAATGTCCGACCATTCGAGGAGAGAATATTGCAACTCCCACTGTCAAAGTCAAGAATGTTTGAAGACCGATTATAGATGATTAAAAGGGGAGTTTGAATGATTTCAGTTGGAGGTAGAGGGTCTCGATGCAAGGGGTTGGATCCAGATCATTGTGGAGGAGGCCGTAGAGGGGGATCTTTGTTGGAGAAATTGACCATAGGAGCATGATGTTAGGTATATTGTACGTGTAGGGTCATTTTGAGGTTTTGCTCATGTTTTCCATGTATATATTTTATGCCTAATGTTATTTTTTTTGGCCCTTGCATACATATAATATCACAATTTAAAAGATATGACTTTGGACTTGCGAAGTGTTTTTTAATGAAATTTTAACTTATTTAGAATCTCACTCATTGATTTTGCAGGTTTAAATTACTAATGGATTCATGGAGTTAGTTTGTAAGGGTTAAATAATCATTTATTTTTTCATTATAAATTAATCTTGTTTTACCCTATATTGAGCTTAGGAATTATTTCCTTAGTTTGATGTAGATATTAGAATGAGTCCATGTTGCATGATTGAATTTGGGGTATGTGATTGAAGTCAGTTTAATAATAATGTATTAAGGTCATTTCATTAAGGTATTAAGGTATTAAGTGCATAAATAATTTTTAAATTTCCAAATAATTTTGAGGATTTACGAATGAATCCTAATCCTAGGTTCAATCACGGTCCTCTCCCCATATCTCATCTTTAGCCCCTTGATTGAGAGTAAGGTTATCCTTCTTTTGGTCGAGGAAGAGCCCATTTTTATTGTTTTCCATCTTAGGATTAGTCTTTGTTTGCATTCAGTTCAAATTCTTTCATTCTTTCAAGTCTCCTTTCATAGGAGGAAGCCTCATTGTGGTTAGACTGAGCCATAATTTCAGTAGACACAAAGGAATTATCATTTGTATAAAATTAACATAAATATAATTCCTTTCGCTTGAGTTTATTAATAAACAACTTTAACAGCTTGCACAAATAAAATCAAGGATTCTATATAGATAGTTGTACATATAGGATATTATAGGCTAGATTAACCTTAGGAAAGACTTAGGGTCAGAGTAGCTGTAGACCCATTTAACCAGTCAGTATTGCCACTTTAACAAAAAATAGTCTAATAGGGACTCTGACCGAGAAATTCCTCATGTGTTGAACCAAGACATTTCAAAGCATCAACATTGCGATAGTTGATATTTAATTTTTCATACATATTTTTCTGTGGAAATTATTATTAAATCTATAAATATATACTAATTTTCCACGTTACTTGATAATCTATTATGACATTAATTAATGGCTATTGTGTTCTTATTATTCTAAATTAGACTCGATATGGACTTAAGGACATTATGTTAATATATCATTAATCATTTGTATTCACTTGAAGTTTATATCGTTGCATTATTGTTCAAGACATCCTTTGATAATTTATCATAAATAAGAGATATGTGGAAAAATTATTGTATATATAGAAATATTTGTTGTGAAACTAAGTGCGCATAGGTATAGGATTATAGAAGTATAATTCTTAAGACTCATAATAACTTAAGTCAAATGTTGGGAGTGATGTAAGAGAATTCCCATTCAAGTAAGACATCATGTATGCATTTGAAAGCATATGTAGATGTGGAAATATTAAAATAAAACCAAATTCAAATTTTAAGATATGGGTATGTTTATCTTTCCCTAGATATCCATTTTAATGTGTAAGCCTTGGATTTCCTTAATCATCAAAATAAGGGAGATTACAATTTTCAAATGGAATCATGGGTTAAGATGAGAAGTGTTTAGAGAGGATGGAATGAAGAAATCATATAATCTTTTGTAAATTTATTTGGATTTATAGCATGACCTCATAGTGCATTTTTAATGTTAAAGGCATGCATTTTCTCTGAGTATAGGAAATTGTCAAATAGAGTGAAAACTCCTTTTTCATAGACTAGTTATATTCATATGGAGATAAACGAAGGAAATCGTAGACCTTAAGAGACATGGGTTTTTTTTGGATAGCATGCAATTATACTTAATATGTGGATGGATTCCTTTTATCATTCATGAATGTATTTCATGTGCACTCTAGTAATCCCCCACAAATGTTTTTGGACAATGTTGAAACATAGGTAGATTTGACCTTTTTTTCACAACACGTTTTAAAGCTCAATTTGAAAATCCAAAGATGTATAAATATGAAGAGTGAAAAAACACATGCCTCCCACTTTGAATCACTCAATTTGTCTAATAAAAGAACCATGGGTGTGCATTTTAGTGAAGTAAGGAAATTGTTGGTTAGTTTCATTGAAGAGTTGAATTTTAATGGTTGTGTAGGAAAAAAGGAAAAAGGCAAAGATAAAAGGCATATCTACATTTTTAAATGAACAAAATAACTTTGGGATCAAATATATTATCCTTATAAATTTGGGTTACTATAGAATCTAGTGATCGCGATAATTTTTCGAATGTAATAAAGATGAAAGACTGAGCCATTGAAATTGAATCAAAGAAAAAGATCATTGGTTATTGAGTTCAATCTATGTATATTTTTATTGTTGTACTCATTTACCTTGAAAAAAATTGTGTATGTTTGATAACTTCTATTGTTCTAATTTGATTGCAAACTCACACTATATTAAATGCCATTATCGTAGGATTATGTTCCTATGTTGACAAGAAGGTGGCCTTGTATTTTGGTTTTATTTGGCCTTTGTGAATATATAGTCCAATTATCTATTATTATTGGCATGGGTTGAAGGTGGAATAAGTATAGAAGAAAAGAAAATAGTAAAAAGAGCGAAGAATATTGCATTGTTGCAATATGGATTGAAAGAGAAAAGCATAGAGAAAGGAGAACCAATGAAAATGATAACAAATAAATGAATGAGACTAGAGGACCATTATGGAATCCATTGATCATATTACTTATAAATGGATTTCTATAGAAGATAATATGGTTGAGAAATTGTTGATTAAAGCAATGTAAAAAGGTTGGATATTTTAGTAGAAGCCTAACCAAGTAAAAAGGTTGTGAATATGCCTATTAAACGTGAGAAGAGTTAGAGGATGTTTATACATAAAAGAAAAATAGGATTGGTTTAGAAAATTAGAAGAAATTAACTAGAATACCTCTAGATATAGAGGACGTTGAGATATTTGTTGAAGAGCTAAAAAATAGTGAAAATCATACAATAAAATGTTTTCCTGAAGATGAATATTTTGATGAAATTGTGCAAAATGTCCCATTTAAATTGAGTGAAGAAAAAATGTTAAAGTTGGAGGTTCTTTGGGAACTCATGACTATTCTAAAACTATTGATATTTCTTTTATTTTATTTTTTGTATAAAATATTTATAAATATTGTTACGTTAAACTTGACTTAGTCATAGAGTCATTTTGATACTTATATATTGGGACTTGGTTTCGTAAACAACAAAGTTGATATTATGTGTATTTCAAAAGAGTAGGTGAGCATTTTATTTATGTGGTGTTATATGTGGATGATATGTTACTGATTGGAAACAACATGGAATTAATCAATGAAGTCAAAACTTAGTTGTCCTCTAAATTTGACATGAAAGATCTTGGTGCTGCAAATTTTATTTTGGGCATGGAAATTAAAAGAGATCAAACAAATATGAAACTCTTGTTGATTGAAAGGAAATATCTTGAAAAAATGATGTGGAGATTTAAGATGCATGAACATAGACTGCTCAAGGTCCCTATTCCTAAAGGTGTAAAGCCATTTGTAGATCAACGTCTCAAGATATCAGAAGAGGAAGAGGCCATGTCCCACGTTCCATATTCTAGTGTTGTTGGAAGTTTGATGTATGGAATGGTATGTATTGGACTAGACATCGTACATCCATTGGAAGTTTTGAGTAGGTATATGTTAAAACCAAGGAAGGAGAATTAGAAAATTATAAATAGCATTTTTCAAGTATATGTGTGGCACTACAAATTATATAATTTTATACCAAAGAAGACATGAAGAAGATATAGTGTAAAAAACACAAGGTTTTGCTAATTTTGACTGGGATGGATGTATGTATCACAAAAAAGCTACAAGTGGTCATGTGTTTAACCTATTTAGAGGAGCGGTCAGTTAGATGAGAAAGAGATAGTCTATAGTGGAAATATTAACTATGAAGGATAATACATGGAAACCACTCATGAAAGTAAGGAAGTTATATGGTTACATAGATTATGTTTAAGTATTGGGTTTTGCATAATATTTTGTAAGGCTAGTTTGTGAGAGTTCGAGTGCAATAATTTTTATGAAGAACCCAACTTATCATTCTAAGAAAAAACATATTGATTTTTAGTATCCCTTTATAATATAGATGGTTAAAAATGATAATGTGTTAGTGGTAAAGGTGAACACTTTAAATAATGTATAGTTTCATCTACAAAGTCTAAAACCACTGAGAATTTATCTTGGTGTAGGGAAACAATGGGAATTTTCGATCATGTACTTTTGTGATCCCCTATATGCAAAGCAATCAATAAGTAGTAGAATGTTTTTTATATTGTATTCATTTCACAACTAGCCCCATGCATGATTTGTATGCATCGGGTGCAATAGGGGAGGTCACAGTGGGATGGAATCACTGCCATATTGGGGCCTGGGGGGTAGTAGGGTGTTTCCATGATTATCATAGAATCATAAAATATAAATTCCAACTCATAAAATATCTATTAATCTTCGCGAGATGGAGTCTTATAATGGAGTCATTAAGCCATTAAATAAGTTATATTAAATCAAATTCCATGGAAAAAACCATGGGCTATAAAAACCTTGGGCCTATAAACCACTAACAATAAGGCCATTATTTCTATATCAAAATGAATCTATAACCAACACAAGTTCAACATAACATTCCCGACTGTAAACTTGGCTTAAGTTTTTCATTAACCAAATCCATCCAAATCTACTCCTTCACTAGTACCCTTGATATGCTACCTCGTCAATTTTTATAATCAAGGCATCTAAGAATATATAATGTCCCCCTTACCACCTAGGCCTACATTCAAACTTTACCAATAATTTACCAAGGGTACACATGGCTTAATAAGTATTATAGCTATATGCCCATTTACATGTAAAAAAAATCAACTCCATTAAGGCCTATTTTTTAATTTTTGCTATCCCAACACTTATGTCACCATCTTCTTACTTCTGCACACTTGGTGCTCTTCTTGCGTCGCTAAAATTCTTGGTTACAAACAATCTAGCTCAACCTCAATCTTTAGTTCCAACTCTTTTGTTTGTCTATGTGTCCTTGGGCTCATACTCTTCATGTGCATGGTAAATTCCTATTCTAGTGCGTCATGGGATTTCTTCCATTGAAACCCTAGCTCCACATTTTGGAGTCTATGTGATGGGGCACTCCATATTTCTTCATAAGCTTCTGGAACATTCATATTATGCCACTCTAACACCTTAGAGAGTTCAAGTTATCTTGGATCCAATATCATTTTTTAGAAATAAAGTGCGAGAGAAAATAGTCAATAACCAACAAAGATGGACCTAAAGTTCATGATACTATTCATGCATAAAGTAAAGATGGAATGAGATGAATTGAAATCATAGATTAAGTAAAAGATGAAATAAAAGATATGTTATAAAATATAACATTGAAGTTTATCAGGATGATATTGACAAGAAGGTTGGTATTGTTCAAGCTTGCCCATTTAAAGTGAAAAGTATAAAAATAAACAACATATCACCCTTTAGTGAAACTACATGAAGAAGTTGTGAAAATGGTGTTATGCATCAAATGAAATTGTAAAAGAATGGAATTATGGCTCAATATGGTTGGAAGTTAGGTTACTTGAAACACATAACATTGCTAATTTAGACAATGAGGATGATGTTGGAAATATTGTTGCTCATTGATGTCAAAGACAAGGGGAGACTAGTTATGTTCAAGTTAAAGATTGTAAAATGAAGATTGTTGAAAATATAGTTTTTAGACTTTTGATGTCCCATTTGGATACCCTATATTTGAATGATATTTTACTCCAATGACCTAGGTCAAATTGGAGCATAGGATATGTGGCTAGAAATCTTATTCCAATACTTACATATATGGAACTCCCTCTAAATCCATAGGAATGAGTAGATATGTAAGATTTCACCAAGATGACCAAACCATATTACAAGTGTGACCGACACAACAGTTTTACAAGTCATCCCCATAAATGAACGTAAAAACTATTCAAAATGGTTTTTATTGATGCCAAATGTTGTCCAAATGAAGGTGAAACTTACATAGTCTAATAACACTTTTCAAGATATTTCCAACGATAGGCGATATGCATGCTAACTCTTCACGGTTGAGGATAAAACACAGCTTACCGATCAAATAGGTAACCTGACCTCAAAACGGGAACTCTAGCCCAAAAAGTCTCAAAAAACATGAAAAAACACCCCAAAAACAAAAAGTGTGTCTTCCAGAACGCACTTCGTTTTTTTTAAGGTCAAATTTCAACATTTTATAAAATTATGCTAAAAACAAAATTGTTTGTTGAAAAAAGGATTGAAAAAACACCCTCAAAACAAAACCAGTTGATGCTAGAATAACAAAAAAAAAATTGTGTCATAATTTTTGCATTTTTAAAAAAAGAAATAACATTTTTTAATCTTTAAAATTCAAACATTAAAAAAAACCTAAAATTTAAGAAAAAAATAAATTTAAAAAATAAAAACATTTTAAAGCTTAAAATTTAAAAATATATGAAGATAAAAAAATTAAAAAATAAAAATAAAAAATTAAGATAAAAAAAAACCTAAAATTTATGGAAAAATAAAAAATAAAAAATAAAAAATTTTAGATTAAAATTTAAAAAATACAGAAATTAAAAAATAAAAGTAAAAACAAATTAAAAATATTAAATTTCAAAAAAAAAAACAAGTTAAAAAAAGAAGGAAATTATAAAAAATAAAATATAGAAATTAAATTTAAAAAAGAAAAATAAAATTCTTATTAAATTTAAAAACAAAAAATTAAATTTAACGAAATATATTAAATTTTAATAAATTTAAAAAAAAAAAAACATTATTTAAATTAAAAGTAAAAAAATGAAAAATTAATTAAAAATAAAAAATAAAAATAAAATACAATGAAAATATTAAATTTAAAACAATATATATTATAAAAACAAATAAACTATAAAAAATAAATTAAATTTAAATTATAAAAAATAAAATATATATATGAACTTAAATTAAAATATGTATATATATCAGATTTTATTAAATTAAAAAAAAGAAGAAGTTAATATTAAAATAACAAATTAAATTTAAAAACAAAAATATTAAATTTTAATAAATAAATGAATAAACAAATAAATTTTGAAAGAAAAAATAAATTTTAAATATAAAAGAAAAAAAAAACATTGTTAAAAGAAAAACTTTAAAAACTTTAAAAATCAATTAAAAATGGAAAATTGAAAAAAAAATAAAAAAAATAAAAAATATTAAATTAAAAAAAATAATTAAAAAACAAATTAATTTAAAAAAATTAAGTTTAATTAAAAAAAATCTAATTTTAAATACACAATTTTAATTGAAATATAAAAATATAAAAATTTTATGTAATTAACAAAAAAAAATTAATAAAAAAGTAAAACATTTAAAAAACAATATTAAATCCAAATAAATTTAAAAAAAAATACAAAATTTATTAAATTTTACAAAATTATACTAAAAAACTAACCGTAAAACTTAATAATAAAGAAAAATTATGAAAATAATAATAATAATAAAAAAAGAAAAAACAAAATTTAATAAAATTATTTCAAAAAATAAAAATAAAAAATAAAAACAAAAAAAGAAAAAATTAAAACAAAAAAAAAAATAAAAACAAAACAAATTTTATTTTAAATAAAAAAAATTTAATTTAAAAAAAAAAAAATCAATTAAAAAAAAAATTAAAAAATTAAAAAAAAAAATGGGGGTTGGTGGTGGTGGTGGGGGCTGCCAAGGCTGGGCGCTCGCGCCCGCCCCCCGTGGCGCGCCTAACCGCCCCTGCCAAAGACCTGGCCGGCGGGGATTACATGGCGTGCGTTCGCGCGCAGCTCCGCCCGCCGCCGAGGGTCGCGACGGCGGCCCCACAATAAATATGATACCATTTACCCTCTGGTCTTCATATCTTCATATCTTCACATCTTGGTGGCATGGATGTACCTACAATGGATCATCGTACATTGGACCTTCCTGCAACTCGCACTCATCTACATGAACATTAATCAATTTACCCGCCACCATGACAAGCATAATTTTTTCTTTGTACATGACAAGCATACTATTCCTTTGTACATGTCACCATCATTCCCCGCTATGATTCCCTTCAACATAAAAGGATGTCAAGATTCATATAGTATTAATCAATGTATAATCATGACAAACAAGTAAAGTACCTTTTCATTCTCTCTTTAATAACACATACCTCATATGTGCTGGTTATAGGTCATCACAATAACTAATGCTTACGTCGCATAAGCACACATTCTTGCAAGACAATGGCTACATCTCCCAAGATTTCTTTAAGATAAACTGATACATCAGCTAAGATATTTATGCCTGTTATTTACATACATTTAATAAAAATAGCTAACCCTTAAGCTATTACCTTTAGTGCATGGAATGCAAGTTAACATAACAATTGTCTCTCCCATGCATGCGAATGCATACTGATTCCAAAAGACTCTCCCTAAAGGAGTGCTTACACAACGAAGCACATAACCTTCTTCAAGAGTCTTCCCAAAGAAAATCTCAATGCTAGTAAGCATGTAATCATATGTAAAAATACACAATTGATAATGTGAATAGATGTCTCACTTTCAAGATTATACTAACATTCATTTTCAAGATTATACTAACATTCATGTTCATTGTAGTTTTAATACTACAAGCTATCTTTATACATACAAAATGTATATTATTTTTCAATAAAGGCTAATACCTATGTTGCATGTATATGCAAGACCTTCCTACATAAGGAAATTAACATCATAATGATTATAGTATAAAATAATCACTAAGTCTATTTATCTAAGGAATAAACGGATTAGTTCCTTTAACCATGAATGTATGAATTAACTTAACTTACCAACACTATGGTGATTTATTCATGGAATTATTAAATAACTAATGTTTGCGAACACCATGGTAATCTACCCATGGTTTTATGAAACAATCAATCTCCATCAACCCCATGGAAAACTACCCATGGATTTATGAATACTATCCATGGATTTATTAATTCATTAACCTCTACCACTATCATGGTACCTTATTCATGGATTTATTAAATAATTTACTATTTACAACACGGTTAATGAATAGAATATTAATGTGAGAAACTTCTCTTTTCTTCTTCACTATGAAAATAATTCAAAAATCACTCTCTTTAATCTATTCAAGAAAAGACTTGTTATCACTTCACAATTTAATAAGTACTAAGTCTCTCTTAAATAAGATTATTCCTCTTCTATTTTCTTGCTTATGTAAATATTTTCATTAAAGAGTTACCCTCTTTAATCCAATCAAGAAAATCTCTTTTTAAAAAAAATAAAGTATCATAACTAACCCATATTTAGGCATAAGAGAGAGCTAGACCTCTTAAAGCTAATAACAAAGTTAACATGCAACCTTTGCAAACCCTTGCAAAGGAATTAACGTAATGGACTTATCTTCTATCCCCAAGATAAATATATTCTTTCGAAAATATTCAACAGTGATTTGGTGTTCAATCATATCCCAATAAACTAATAAAATACCACTTTCTTGGTATGTGTAATTTACCCCAAGAGATATGAGAAAGATCATTCGCATTCTTTCTAGTTTTCTAATACTATTTTTTTCATAGAAAAAACAATATGATATATATAATATTTCTTATGTATTTTAACTCATAAAGAAGAGATTATATAATAAATAAATTTAACCAAAGTTATTATCTTGGCAGTCCCAAAGTGGAGGCACTTTGTAGTGTGTCATGCCAACGTATTTTTTTTGAAATATATGACAATATGAATGCCATATATAGTCTTGTAATTTTCATAACATATATATATCCCACACCAGGTTAGATATAAACGTGGAAATATCACTCCATGAGCTTCGGTTAACAACCATACCAACGTGTATATAACATATGACAATGTGATTGCCATACAGTTTATAATTTCATAATATATGTACACCCACACCATGTTATATATAAACGTTGATTTGGTTTAATGTAATTCTTTCATCCATTCGACTATTAACAAAGGAAAACAATTGCATTACTTACTATTTGTAGGCGCAGATTTAAGGTATTTCTTTTCTGGCAGATGTTACAAGCGGTCTCATTCCCCCTGCAAGTATGCATCCCGCGAAGAATGTCCACGCAACCAGGGTCTTACTACTGTATCCAAAGTCCGCCATCGGCTTCTTTGGTCACCAAGCATTCGGATCCTTCGACTCGTCATCTTCTCCAGCAGTGAAAACCCATTTCGAATCCCCTTGAGAACGTAAGGGTCTGCTCTTCATATCAAAACTTCCAAGTGAGTAACCAAATCTGGAAACCGACCCACACTATATCATTTTTCAAATGAATCAATCATTCGTTCAACCGCTTCTTGATTTTCTTGATCGAATGCAACCACGTAGCCCAGTTCTAGGACCGTTCTCGTTCCATTTATCCTCCTCACGAGAATTTTATTGAATCGATATAAAAAAATAGGTCATATATCAAAATGCCACACAAATCAGTTTTCCCAACAATTCAAGAATTCGTTCATTTTTTTAACTGAATCTTGATTCACCTATTTTTGTAACTCATGGTAAAAATTGTAGTTTACGTGGGCATTACATATTCCCCCCCTTAAGAGAACACCATCCTCGGTGTGCTTCTCTCACTGAAATTTAAACTTATACTCATGATATAATAATATAAACAGCCCCAAGGGAGTCCTTTCCCTTCACAACGAAACACTTTCGTTTCCTTAAATGCCATTAATTGAAACAGTAATGTTTTTATCCATATTCATGAGCACGTATAGTGCAAAGAAATTTTCATTTCCATTTCTACTGCTTGTCCGTTATTCAATTCGCAAAGGTATAGAAAAATATCTATACAAACTTACCAACCAATTACTATTGAAATAAATGATGGCTTTTACGCAAGCTCTCATAGAATGCTTGAACACCCATCAACACTTCCTGGAAAGAGCCTGTAATGTTTGACTAACAATTCAATCACATTAGTCACGTAGTTTCAATCAAATGAAAATACTTGTCATTATCCAACATTCTTGCAACATCAAGAGATGTTTTAATCAAAGTATTTCCACCAGTTCTCAGAGAGCACCAACTCTCTAGTCAATGCATCACGTGTACGTTGTCTTAGCTCCTGCTAAAGACATCTAGACAGTCAATCTTTCCATACTAAAATGTCTTTATATTTATCTGGAAATTTAGTCTTTCAAACTGTGGTCCTCCCAACCATCAAGTGAGGCAATTACGTCCTCCACTTGCCCCCTAGCTCCAGAATCTGGACAGTGTCACGGGTCAACAGTGGATTCTTCTGCTGTGACATCGGGATGGCCAATCCAGTCACACTCAGAAAATCCTGGAAGAGAAATTCAGGACAGTTCGATCCAATTCTCCAATTCCAGTCATACTTAGATGTTTTTGGCTTTACAAGGGTTGCTGGAAGCTATTTTCAACTGGTCTCAAGCAGCTCGAGAAAATACTCACCCTTTACCAATTTCACAGAATGCCTTACTCCTCCCCGAGGATCCAGCTTATCCTCAGAGGAGTAGGTAACTGTCTTTCCAACTGTCCCCAACCACTTCCTATTCTTGGAAACATTTTTACCATCAGCTTAGAAATATTTTATTTCATTAATTAATTTCAACAAATTAAATAATTTTCTTTATCAACAGTGATGATTTAAGTTTTTCTTGCCAGATAAAAGAAAATTAAACAAATTGTCTTTAACTAGTTAATACTAGTTAACTTTAATGAAGCTGTCACAACTTCCCCCCTGGAAGTAACATACATGTGTTGTACATTAAAGCATGATACTTTAACGTTTACTGTTGCAATTCACATTGCAATGTTTGCGATGTTTTATTTTCACAGATTTTCTGTTTCTATTAAGCTACCCATGCTTACTATAAGAAACAATGCTAATCGTAAATATGTATTTCTCAAGCACATATTATCTTATGCAAACATTTCCAATTCTCATAATGTTTTGTTCCAACAGATTGACATACGAAGTAATTATCATAATCACTTGTTCACAACTTTCAAATAGCTTTAGTCAAAATCGATTCGTGCATATAACTTTCATTAGTTATTCATTCATAACTAGTCAATAGTTTTAATGCATCCATGACGACTCATGCAAACACTAGTTAGTCAACTAGTCATTTAGTTAAGTTTCATAACTTGATCCATTAAGAGACTTCATTCAATTTAATTTTAACACTCTATCATTTTATAGTAGGAATTTCTTCATCTTTTGCATTCATGCATTAATTTCTCACACCATCACTATACACATTCATCTTTTTAAAGTAGTGCATGGTAACTTAGAAATTTTATTGCATGCAAAAACAATTGCTTCTTTTCAAGCTCAAATGAAAAGTAACTATTTTCCTTTCATGCTTTTATACTTTCTTTCCTAAAGAAATAAAGCATAATACACATATTAATCTCATATGCATATTCTTATGCAGTTATAATAGCATGTACTTTTTTTTAAAATATTTCTCTTAAATGGAAGCTAATCTCATGCATTGCCATGTATGTAACAATTCATTTTTAAAAGAATCAACATGCATATGCATAGACTTCTTAAAATAAAATAACATAAAATACTTATCTTTATTTCATTTGAAGGACTTCTCTCCCTACTGCAATACTCATCCTCATCAGGAATTCACATTGCTCCTCCACAACAATGTTTTCTTGTAGCAACATCGACAAGATTTTATAGCATGATTAGATAAAGCCTTAATCAATAAATAATAAATCTTTGAGTGATCTTTTAACACCTATTCATGTGCATATATGAGATGTGAACGCAATGTCACAACATGCTTTCTTCTAACATCTCTACATTAGTGTGAGTAACTAATTATCAATTCATGTCAAATAGTTCCCACATTATTATGACATTTTTTCACACACGCACACATTCGTACAAGACAAATCACTATATATGTTCAAAATTTCCTTTAATGGAAAATGACACAATGTATTCGCTTTACTTAAACTTTAACAAAAGAACCACCACTTCAAACTTTTGCCTTCGAACATGCAAAACATGGTTTTCTTTTCCACAAAACTATTGGAATAAAACATAAGAATACATACCTTATTCTCGAAATATTATACCCACATTAGCCATGTATATATTTCAAGGAAACCAAAAACATTACTTTAGTTTTTGTACATGTAACTCATCTTCTTTGCCAAAGAATCTTTTGTAAAGTATGATAAGAAAACATGTTTATCATTTCCACATATAGACTTATGTTCTTTCCGATGAAATCTAATACAACTATTGATGAAATCTAATACAACTATTGCATGCAAAGAACCTTGTTCCTCTATGATTCTACATGCAAGTTGATCATGCTTTGTTTCCAATAATTTATCATAGATTGCCTCTTTTATGCATAAAAACTATGCAACACTAACAAGGTTAACTTAACCTTTTACATACCTAAATCAAGAAGTTTACATAATCCATCTAGCAATGTAATATATTCAAGAGGTTATTCTCTTTAGCCTTTATTTTCAAGAAAGAACTTGGATTCCTTTTCACTTAACACACAGGTGCGTAGTCCCTTTTAAAGAAAAACAATCTTCCCATATTTTCTTAAACAAGATATATATAAAGGCAAGCAAGTTTAATTTATTTATGTTTTACTACTGTTCACACCTTTCAAGATACGTACTAGTAATCTTTGCAAGAACTCACACGTGTTCTTCTCAGCAAAACTAGCATAGTAGTTTGGTCTTTTACCATGGTATATCTTTCTAAAAGATTATCATATTAGCAATGCTTTATTACTTTCCAAAAGAACTAGTACAATCTTGCATATTAAGTAAAACCATATTTTACTCTATATTTGTCTCCTTCAGTTGCAAGATTTACATGCAAGGTTTATTTTCAAGATATACATATTTATTTTCTAGAAAAATCAAATGTATATTAGTTAAATTTTCAAGAGAAACATGCACATGTTTCATTTTTCAAGAAACCAAAATCCCATCTTCTTTCATGAAAACTTCAACACAACAATAGAAGTTTTACGTACATGGAAAATACATATCCTTTTTAAAGAAATTCTAACTCAACAATTATTTACTTTGTAGGCAGTGTATTTTCCATAAATGCAATAACTAGTGTTTTCAAGAAAAGAAAGATAGTAATACTTATCTCTTGAACTCATTGTTCAACCTGGATTAGAGATGCGATGCCTTCCTTCACATATGCGCATTTCACCTTAGATCCCTCAATTTCTTTTCGCTAAATCCCAAAGGCGCCAGTTTTTGAACCTTTAGCTCTGATACCACTTGTAACATACACCATTAACTTCACAGGGAAATGTAAGGAGTTAAATTTTTTTTATACAAGTTACTCATCATTACATAGAATGTTTAACAGTTCACAGTGTAATTTTTATAAATAAGAATAGTAAACTCCTTAACCCTTAACAAATTCCATTACAGTATATTAACTCAATACTATATGATGTAACCATCCATTCATCCCATTACTCATATAGTCATCACATAATTTCCATTATGAACACCATAACAAGAAAGGAATCAACCTCATCATCTCGACACAAAAATCATTCACACCATTGAACACCAATATACCCTGGAAACCCCGTAGGGTGAAAACCAGCAAACGTTTAATTTTATTATTAAACGCTCGTGAGGGTGTTCAGCCCATCACTCAATGGCTTATAAGGGAGACCATCCCTTAACCATCGTTTATATAATCTTACAAGGAAATATGCAAATATCTAGCTTAAAGCCATTACAATAAATATGATACCATTTACCCTTTGGTCTTCATATCTTTAGATCTTCACATCTTGGTGGCATGGATATACCTACAATGGACCATCGTACATTGGACCTTCCTGCAACTCACACTCATCTGCTTGAACATTAATCATTTACCTGCCACCATGACAAGCATAATTTTTCTTTGTACATGACAAGCATACTATTCCTTTGTACATGTCACCATCATTCCCTGCTATGATTCCTTCAACATAAAAGGATGTCAAGATTCATATAGTATTAATCAATGTATAATCATGACAAACAAGTAAAGTACCTTTTCATTCTCTCTTTAATAACACATACCTCATATGTGCTGGTTATAGGTCATCACAATAACTAATGCTTACGTCGCATAAGCACACATTCTTGCAAGACAATGGCTACTGATACATCATCTAAGATATTTATGCCTGTGATTTACATACATTTAATAAAAATAGCTAACCCTTAAGCTATTACCTTTAGTGCATGGAATGCAAGTTAACATAACAATTGTCTCTCCCATGCATGCGAATGCATACTGATTCCAAAGGATTCTCCCTAAAGGAGTGCTTACACAACAAAGCACATAACCTTCTTCAAGAGTCTTCCCAAAGAAAATCTCAATGCTAGTAAGCATGTAATCATATGTAAAAATACACAATTAATAATATAAATACATGTCTCACTTTCAAGATTATACTAACATTCATATTCATTGTAGTTTTAATACTACAAGCTATCTTTCTAGATACAAAAATGTATATTATTTTTCAATAAAGGCTAATACTTATGTTGCATGTATATGCAAGATCTTCCTCCATAAGGAATTTAACATCATAATGATTATAATATAAAATAATCATTTAGTTTATTTATCTAAGGAATAAACTGATTAGTTCCTTTAACCATGAATGTATTAAATAACTTAACTTACCAACATCATGGTAATTTATTCATGGATTTATTAAATAACTAATGTTTGCAAACACCATGGTAATCTACCCATGGTTTTATGAAACAATTAATCTCCATCAACCCCATGGAAAACTACCCATGGATTTATGAATACTATCCATGGATTTATTAATTCATTAACCTCTACCACTATCATGGTACCTTATTCACGGATTTATTAAATAATTTACTATTTACAACACAGTTAATGAATAGAATATTAATGTGAGAAACTTCTCTTTTCTTCTTCGCTATGAAAATAATTCAAAAATCACTCTCTTTAATCTATTCAAGAAAAGACTTGTTATCACTTCACAATTTAATAAGTACTAAGTCTCTCTTAAATAAGAGTATTCCTATTCTATTTTCTTGCTTATGTAAATATTTTCATTAAAGAGTTACCCTCTTTAATCTAATCAAGAAAATCTCTTTTTTTTTTAAATAAAGTATCATAACTAACCCATATTTAGGCATAAGAGCGAGCTAGACCTCTTAAAACTAATAACAAAGTTAACATGCAACCTTTGCAAACCCTTGCAAAGGAATTAACGTAATGGACTTATCTTCTATCCCCAAGATAAATACATTATTTCGAAAATATTCAATAGTGATTTGGTGTTCAATCATATCCCAATAAACTAATAAAATACCACTTTCTTGGTATGTGTAATTTATCCCAAGAGATATGAGAAAGATCATTGGCATTCTTTCTATTTTTCTAATACTATTTTTTTCGCAGAAAAACAATATGATATATATAATCTTTCTTATGTCTTTTAACTCATAAAGAAGAGATTATATAATAAATAAATTTAACCAAAGTTATTATCTTGGCAGTCCCAAAGTGGAGGCACTTTGTAGTGTGTCATGCCAACGTATTTGTTTTTTGAAATATATGACAATATGAATGCCATATATAGTCTTGTAATTTTCATAAAATATATATATATCCCACGCCACGTTAGATATAAACATGGAAATATCACTCCATGAGCTTCGGTTAACAACCATACCGACGTGTATATAACATATGACAATGTGATTGCCATACAGTTTATAATTTTATAATATATGTACACCCACACCATGTTATATATAAACGTTGATTTGGTTTAATGTAATGCTTTCATCCATTCGACTATTAACAAAGAAAACAATTGCATTACTTGAAATTTGGTAGCGTAGATTTAATTTTTTTCTTTCATGATGTTGGTGCAAAGTGTCTCATTCCACACCACTCTAGCTCCCAAGGCGATGAGAGGGGACTGCATGAAATTATCGAGTGCATCACCTTCCGTCATAGTCTTCAACCGCATTAAAGACGTAAGAATCACATTTGCCTCCAACTCTCGATTGTTACTCAGTAAAACAAGAAAATAAAACACGCTTCTAAAATAGGGCAACGACACCAAGCATGTGTGAGTGAGAAGATTCCCCCTGCAAGTATGCATCCCGCAAAGAATGTCCACGCAACCAGGGTCTTACTGCTGTATCCAAAGTCCGCCATCGGCTTCTTTGGTCACCAAGCATTCGGATCCTTCGACTCGTCATCTTCTCCAGCAGCAAAAACCCATTTCGAATCCCCTTGAGAACGTAAGGGTCTGCTCTTCATATCAAAACTTCCAAGTGAGTAACCAAATCTGGAAACCGACCCACACTATATCAGTTTTCAAATGAATCAATAATTCGTTCAACCGCTTCTTGATTTTCTTGATCGAATGCAACCACGTAGCCCAGTTCCAGGACCGTTCTCGTTCCATTTATCCTCCTCACGAGAAGTTTATTGAATCGATATAAAACAACAGGTCATACATCAAAACGCCACACAAATCAGTTTTCCCAACGATTCAAGAATTCGTTCATTTTTTTAACCCAATCTTGATTCACCTATTTTTGTAACTCATGGTAAAAATTGTAGTTTACGTGGGCATTACATCAATACGTTTCGAAATTAGCATGAAAATCACCACTCTAAAAAAAAAAGGTTGATGCAGCATCAATACATTTCGAAATTAGCATGAAAATCACCACTCTAAAAAAAAAAGGTTGATGCAACATCAACACGTTTTGAAATTAGCATGAAAATCACCGCTCTAAAAAAAAAAGAGTTGATGCTGCATCAATACATTTCAAAATTAGCATGAAAATCACTAACATTTTAAAACAAATATTCATACTTCATAAATAAAAATATTAAAGTGTAAAAAATGTGCACCAAAAAAAATGGTGATTCTCGCATCACCACTTTTTCTAAAATCGTGTGCTTTTTATGCTACCAAAAAAAGTAGGACATTGCGGTTACTCATTTCACTTCCGTAACATTGTTATAAATTACTTTTTGAAATTATAAACACCCTATCTATTGCATATGTTGACGCACAATTTGGACCTACTTTAGGGGTAAAATGCACTATAAATAGGCATTGATGAACCGAAATTTAGGCCATTTCTTAAGTCCAATTTAAGGTAGTGAAGGAGATGTTTGAGATGACGCCAAGCTGGAGAAGTCTTGAAGCTAGAGAGGTCAGAGGTGAAGCTAAGTTGTAGGTGGCCTCTTTGTAGCATGGTTTTCAATTAATTGCATAATTTTGTGAGATTAAATTATCCTTAGTATCAGGTCAAAAATAGCCCTTTGAGAGAGGTTGAATCCACTGGCTTGAACGGGCCTTGGAACATGTTCAATTTTTCTTAGGAGGGTGGGTCCTATTATAGATTGAATTATGTTTTACCCTTGATGTTTTGAAGGTGGCCAAGCTCTAGATAGGACTAAATTTAGGAAGTGAAGGTCTCTTTAAGGAGGACTTTGTACTCTAAACATTTGTGGGGGTTAAGTTGTAACTTGTCTAGCTTGTAGGATTACCTATAAGTCTATTAAAAATGAGTGACAATCATCACAATTTTGTGTTTAGGAGGTATAATATCTAAGGTCATGAAAATATTTCACTCTAAGATAGAATCTAAATGTTTTGTGTTACAATCACAATATTTATATCCATTAGTTTCTTAATTGTAGATATATAAAGTAGCATGTATTTCACTGGTTTTGTTATGTTGAAGCAATTATGTAAATTAAATTTTACTTGTAGACAGTGGGTGAGAATTTTTTTTATAACTTCCCAGTCTTGTGTATAGTAATTGCTAAAGTTGAAAATTTGAAGGTTTATTTTGCAATTTTAACTCTTGACTCCTAAGAGGTAACATGTTCCTTTTGAACTTCAAGTGTTTTGAAGTTGGGAAAGTTTGTCAAAAATTAGCAACTACAATGACCTAAGATGTGGAGTGAAGCTTGAATGACCAAAGTTAAGGACTAGGACAAGGAAAAAGAAAAGGACAAGTGTCATGATCAAACTTTAAGGAGAAAATATAAGAGTGGCATGGTTGGGTGGAAACTCCTACTAAATAAGTCACTTTTGTGAACCAAGAGAAGTTGTGAAGTATCTTGAAGAAGTAGGTTGGTGCCTAAAAATTACTGAGTTGGTGCTTAACTGAGGGGATTAGAGTCTCCTATAGGTTGGTTCTTATGAAGCTGCTGAGGTGAAACTACTAAGCTAGGGTACTGAAAAATACTATAGGTTGGTGCCTAAAAAATTCGTAAGTTGGTGCTTAATTTGTATGAGGATGTTTACAAAATATTTACAAAGAAAAAATGTATAAGTGTTTCTTATAAAGATCCATTTTGCATGATTTATGTGCATCAAATGTTTTATAAGCTAAAATTGTTAACAATAATGAAATATTGATTCACTCTCCTCTTAGTATTTCTAGCCATTGGTATTAGAGTTGTTAGAAAATCAACGGAAATTATATTTTCTTACTTGGTAATAACTTGTTATTAATTATTCTTCTTTCTTTTGTTTATTAATGTTCCTTCCTAATCAAGAAATTACAGAAATTGTTCATCCAACGTCACAAAGTAAGAGACAAAAATTTAGGCTTTCAAGCCAGGGAAAACCCCCTTAACGGGGGAAAAACCAACAATCTACTTCTTATTGAATTAATTCAAGATGAGATATCTAGCCCAATATCAAAGACTCACTTAAGGTTCCTCATCAACCCTCTTATCTAGCCAAAAAAATACTTCACTTCTGATTAAAGATAATCAACCTTCTTGTCACAAACTTCTTCTTGACCCTGTCGCAAAACCACATTTCTTCTTGTAGATCCTCGGTTCTATCAAGATTTTAAAGGTTTGGTATTCTTATAGATTGTAATCACCTTCAAGTTTTAATCTTTGATTGCACACTTCAAATAGTAGACTTCAACTACTTTATATCACCGACAAAGTCTTTATTTAAAATACTTTATATCACACGAAAACCCTTTATTTCAGCTACTTTAGATCACGGACAATCACTTTAGCTTCAGGACTTCGTATTATAGGAACATATCACAAGAAAGTTCATTTTTTTTTTTACTGTAGACTCCTTTTATACTGCAGTTCCTTTTTAATTACGAAAATCAAATTGTTATGTGCTTCTTGCTTGCTTTTAAAAGTGCTCGACTTGGAGACTATATATGGTTGTTCGATGGGTTCTCATAACCCATATAGGCCGACATGGCTGAGAGAGAGGGTCAACTTTACATTTTGACTTTTTTGAATAAAAAATAAATTTCCTTTTCCTTTTCTTATAAAATGTGAAAAATGATATGAATTAATAACAAATAAGTTTTACTCTTTTGACTCCAAAGAGCATGAATAACATGCTAGATCAATAAATAAAAAAACATAATAATTTTATTTTATTATGAATACCGACACTAGTTACATTTTCCAACACTTCCTCTTAATTAGGGAGGTATTCATAATGACTCAATAGGTCTATCTCAAATTGAAATATTCACATAAGAAGATATCCATATTGATAAGCATCAAATTATCGTCATAGCCAACATTTTCACATTACCAAGGCCTTGAAAAGTACACTATATATCCTTACAATATTATAGCAGAATTATAAACGGAATTCTATAGGACACCATATTGCCTCACCACTATACATACTCCACCTAGGATACCTCGCTATCTACCACAAAACCATTTCCCTCAAGGAAATATCTGTCCTTCACACCATTCTTATGCAAATTCCATGTGAATTAGGATCCTCATCCTAATCTATCACATTAGATGACCCAAAAATGTCTGCCTAATATGATTATTCAATCCATCATTTTCCTTATCCATGTCCCTGTGCTAGACATGAATTAATGAAAAATAAATTTGATTCTTTTGACTCCAAAGAGGATGAAGAACATGGTAGATCAATTAAAAATAAAAATAAAATATATTATGAACACGACACTAGTTACATTTTCCAACACTCCCTCTTAACTAAGGAGGTATTCATAATGACTCAATAGGTTTATCTCAAATTGAAATATTCACATAAGAAGATATCCATATTGATAAGAATCAAAATATCATCATAGCTAGCATTGTCACATTACCAAGGACTTGATAGGTACACTCTGTCTCCTTACAATATTAGAGCACAATGCCGAGAGACATTCTATAGGACACCATACTACCTTACCACAATACATACTCCACCTAGCATACCTGGAGTATATCTACCACTGAACCATTTCCCTTGAGGAAATATATGTCCATTGGACTATTCTTATATAAGTCTATGTGACTTAGGACCTTTATCCTAATATATCACATTACATGACTCAAGAATGTCTATCCAATATGATTATTCAATCCATCATTCTCCTTATCCATGTCCTTGTACTTGAATTAGGATATTTTTCCTAATCCATCATATTAATTGACTCAAGGAGAACCAAGATAATTCAAATAATCATTCTCTCTATCCATGATGCATGCACTAGACTTACATTTCTTAGTCATGGCCTAGTACATGATACAGGGAGAACCAATGTCCGAAATTACTCTCTCTCAACCTGAGAGGAGAAATTCATGTTCACTCCCTCTCAATCAGGGAGAATTCATAAACAAGGCTCAACTTGTGTCAAAAGTACTCATACTTCTCTTACATCATATACTTGTAATTGTAGCTCTCCTCTTACCATCTATATTACCACTTAAGACTTCTCACCTTGCATCTTCAAGGGCTCCAACTCTTCCTCCTAATAGATTATGATCCTGTACTTGAGGTATTCAAATATTTCATCAAGCTATCCTCTTCACAGTACCAATATTGTACCAATATTCCAATATTTTTACCTCTTAGTAGTCCTTTGTCTACTATTGAGATGACTGAGCTAGGGATTTTCCTAGCAGCTCACACAATAATGGGTCCTTTGTATATTAGGACGACTAAATTTTTTGGTTTAAGAATACCATGGGAAGGCCACTAACATCAACAAATATCACCTCTAAATTCTTCTTTTCAATATAGTCCTT
This sequence comes from Pinus albicaulis, assembly GCA_034641835.2. Classification (NCBI taxonomy): domain Eukaryota; kingdom Viridiplantae; phylum Streptophyta; class Pinopsida; order Pinales; family Pinaceae; genus Pinus; species Pinus albicaulis. The sequence goes on along the minus strand of CM076584.1, from coordinate 1,045,672,565 downwards.
TACACTAGTTCAAACCACAATGTACTCTTGTTAGTTAAAGTTCTCTTGAATTTCAATATACCCATACACATTTATACATCAACCTTTTAAAGTTACGGCCCTAATTATTTGAATAGTAGTCCTTATTTAGAGTCTGAGTCCTCCCTTATATTCGCACATAATTTAGGTCATATGAAATCTCCAAAAGCTGATTCTTTAGACAGTTGATTTTGTATGGAAGAACTCTCAACTAGAGCATTGATACAAACCTTTCAACAATAGTCTCAACATTGTACAAATGAAATCATAGATATACTTCCCTACACTTTCCAACCAAGAACTCTTTCTTCTTGAATAATTTTCTACCTGGAATCCTAAATAGTTCAGATATGTGGCAAAACACATCAGTACTCACCACAACTTGGATTGATCCTTCTTCTGTGCATAATTGAAATACTCGGCCCTCATTTCTCCATTATCACAACCTAGAATATAAATTTAAAAAACCTCATATACTTCACCTTTATCTATTGCAACTCATCCTTAACCCAAAAACTAAAACAATCTTTCTACCTCAGTCACAAAGAATATCAAATCCTTCTTCACATAATGATGCACAAAACTGTCTACACACTTTTCACCAAATCGACCAACCTTCCTCCTTGAATTTGTACCTAAACATGAGACAAAATAAAAATAATTCTTATTCTCTTTATCTAGCTTGGTTTCTTGAGGTACGTGGCCTCCTAAGCTCATTTTTTTTTATTTGAGAAGAATCTACTTTATGCGATAGAATTAAAAACTATCTACTCCTCCCCATTTATAATTATTCTGAAGAGGGAGTTAACTATCCAAAAATATATCCTCAAAAAATGTGAGCTTGCGTTCTATGTTACAAACCTGGTGCTTGATACACCAATCACCATTCTTAGTAGTAGAGGTATTTGACACATTCCTTCTATTTATTTGAAGGTTCTTCAACTTTAGCTATTAGTTCCTCAAAACTTTCCTTCCTTTTGATGTTCTTACGGTTTTTAGGACAATTTGGTTTTTAGTTTCCATATTCATGACAACCAAATCATTGGAATTTGTACATGCCTCTATTTTTTATTTTCTTCTTTTTGTCATAATTTGTCTTTTACTTAGCTGCAAAGGCTTGAGAAGTTTCATTGTCAGATTGAGAGTTACTTCTAGCCTTTATTCTAGATTCTTTTATTAAACATTGAGACCATAATACTTCAAATTATGGAACTTCTTTTCTTCCACATATGCTACTTGCATATCCATCCCACTCTTTAGGTAAGGCATTGATTTCCACTTTAATTAATTCTAAATCTGATATTTTCTCATTGGTTTCTAGGAGTTGATCTTTGATTTTTTATTGATATAGTTGAGTCCTCAAGGCTATCATGTGGAATGTTGTACTAAAAGAGTATAATTTCACCAAGGTATAATAAACTTCTTTAGATGTATATAGTTCTATACAAAAGTGGCAATGTGGTATTCGATAGGCTCAAAGAGAATTCTTTGAGGCTTATCTTCTCCTTTTTCATATTTTTCAACTCCTTGGGTATTATTCTCATTTGAAGTAGGCACCTTTCCTAGAGCAAACTTCATGAGATCATTCTCTCTAAGGGCTAAGTCAAATCTCTTTTTCCATGCCTTGAAGTTGGATGCTCCTTCTAACTTAGTTCTTTCTTTCCGCATATATTCCATTGGATTAGACATAATGAATTGGAGGTGAGTTGTTGCTAAAATACATCTTTAGATATGGCTGAAAAAAATATCTTCTTGAGATTCTATAATGATGATATTTCTTTCATCTGTCTAGCAAAGATGTCTCCACTTCACCTTAGCTCTGATACCATGTTAGGAAATAAATGGAAATTATATTTTCTTACTTGGTAATTACTTGTGATTGATTAATCTTCTTTATTTTGTTTATTAATGTTCCTTCGTCATCAAACAATTACAGAAACTGTTCATCCAAGGTTACAAATAAGTAAGAGACACGAAAAATTATTCTTTCAAGCCAAGGAAAAACCCCTTAACAAAGGAAAACCCAAAAATCTTCTTCTTATTGAATCAATTCAAGATGAGATCTCCAACCCAAGATCAAAGGTTGACTGAAGTTTCCTTGTCAACCCTCTTCTCTAGTTAAAAAAAAATAGTTAACTTCTACTTAAAGATAATTAAACTTCTTGTCACTGAATTTTTCTCGGCCCTGTCACAAAAATATAACTCTTCTAATATATCCTTGCCTCTATCAATATTTTAGAGCTTCGGTATTGTTATAGATTGTAATCAAATTCAAGTTTTGATTTTTGATTGCACACTTCAAATAGAAAACTTTGGCTACTTTAGATCACATGTAGACCCTTTATTTCAACTACATTAGATCTTAGGTATACACTTTATTTTAGAAACTTTAGATCACAAGGAAACTCTTTAGCTTCAGGGTTTTGTATTACAGGAATAGATCACAAGAAAGTTTAGTTTCCTTTTTTATTGAAGACATGTTCTATACTTCAGTTCCTTTTTAATTATAGAAATAAGATTCTTATGTGATTTTTGTTTTCTTTTAAAAGAGCTCAACTTGGAGACTATATATAGTTGTTCGATGGGTTCCCATAAGCCATATAGGTTGCAATGACTGAGAGAGAGGGCCGACTTTACCTTTTGACTCTTTTGAACAAAAAATACAATTCTTTTTCCTTTTCTTATAAAATGTAAAAAATGACATGACTTAATAAAAAATAAATTTGACTCTTTTTACTCCAAAGAGAATTAAGAACATGTTGTATCAATAAATAAAAATATATAATAATTTTATTTTGTTATGAAGACCGACAATAGTTATAATTTCCAACAAGAGTAAGATCTTTCAAACACATCCTAACAGTTGGAAGGTAGACCTTAGAAACATATATGGCAATGTCAATATGGCATAACTCCAAACCATTGAAAGAAGTCTCCTCCATAGTCATGAATACACCATTTTTTAAAGATTATGAGGATAGTTAGAAGAGACAACTAGATTTGGAAAAAGTTAACACTATTGATTTGGAAGTGGAATTTGTGGCTTCTCAAGAACAAATAATCAAGCTCAGAAAATAAAATGTAAGGCTTAAAGAGTAGTTGAAAATCCTTGAAGTGAAAAGGCATAACATTGATGAAAGAAACGTTTCCCTCCTAATATTTTAGGCAAAGGAAGCCTAAAAGAGAGAAAAATGTTCTCAAGTCAATAGAAGGAAAAGGTTGAGGAGTATGAGAAGCTAGGAGCATAAATTAATAAAAAATAGAAATAGCAAGAATAAAAGTTTGAAGAATTCATCTCCTTGAAAATTTAGCTAGAAGAAGAAAATAGAACATAAGGAGTGATGAAAAGCTAGCCAAAGGAAAAAGAAGAAAATTGTGAGAAGCTTGAAACATAAATCGTCTCATTAAGGAATGAAGTATATAATTTTAACATGAACTTGAAAAGTTCTCAAATGTTGCATGATATTCTTAGCAATTGAAAATAACCATACAAAAAATCATGTCTTTGTTATGTGGGTGAGACTTCATACAAAGAAGATGCAAGCCTCAAGTCATCAGAAAATAAAATTGAATAAAACTTGAAGGTCATGCTAATATTTTTCAAAGTCCCAACCACAGTGGAATCAAGGGAAGAAATCAGGATGAGGATGAAAGAGATACTACACCAAGAATAAATGTTGATGTTGTCAAGGGGTCCATACATAACTCAAGCATCAATGTAATAATAGACAAGGGCTAGCAAAGAATTTAATCCTCTCCAAAGTAGAACAACTTCAGAAGAACTACTTTATTAAGGGATTCCTTCTCAGCCAGGTATCGAATAATATTTATTGGTCTTTTTTTTTCATGTACAAATTTTGGACATAAAGCAAGGGATTGTAGGTCTTATTCCATCAATGATTATGTAAGTGAAAATTGCCCTTATAAAACCCCTAGAATAAAACTTGTTGGAAAAAAATTTGAAATCCTAATGTCTACATCAACATAAACCATGCTTCATTTGCTCCTATATTAAAGTGCAATACAAAATGCTATAAATTCCACAATTTGGGCATATAGCACATGAATGCAGAAGCACCATGAGATGGTATCCTACAAAAAATCAAAGAAGGAGATAATTATACCAAGCATAGAAAAATACACCAAGGTTTGGAGAAGAAAATAAGAAGAGCCAAAGATGTATTTGTACATGCTCAAGACTCTAGTCTATGAAGAATATTTTTAATTTCCCAAAGAGGATTTTTGTTGGGAAATAAATACATGGTTCCCCCTTTGGAGAACATGTCAAATCACACACAATCATAGCTTGGAGTTTTTATTGTAATCTAAGACCCGAAAATAAGATGGCTAATGTGTGTACCTTTTATTTGAAGACTTGAAATTCATATCCTTCCTGCAAATTTAATAACTCAACAATGATGGTATGGGAAACAAATCTCCTCCAAACCATAGGATCAACTCAAATTCCAACCACCCCAGAGCCTCAATCTATTGTTTCCTCCCAACCGTAGGCTCAACTCAACATCCAAACACCCTCGAGCCTCAATATACTGTTTCTAGACTTACAAAGTAATTTTTTTTCACGCAAAAAGGATGTTGTCTTCTTAATTAATCCCCCCTTTCTTATATAGAGTCCTTCCATCACAAAGGACCTGATCCCAAGGTTCCACTTTTCCTAATTAAATTTTATCTTTATTTTTCTTTCCCTATGTCTTTATTTTTTGTGTAGTTTGTTAACTTAATTGATTTTGGGCATGAAATACTTCCCCACTTCAATGAAATTCTTCCCAAAGTTAACTTAATCACACATTTAATTATTCCATAATATAATTTGGCACCAAGGTAGGAATCTTACACCAAGATATGAACATCATTTGCCACCAAAGCAAGCATCTGCCACTTAGATAGGAATCTCATCTACCCACCCTAGTAGGCATCTTCCACCAAGACATGTTATATCATTTGTAGAAATATGTCACCAAGATATAAACGTCATCTTTCACCAAGGCAAGAATCTATCATTGAGATTGGAATATCATCTTCCCATGTCTATCACCAAGATAGGAATATCATCTGCCACCCAGACAGGAATCCACTGCCAAGATAGGTATATCATCCATGGATATATGCCAGTAAGATAAGAATATTATTTTCCAAAAAGGTAGGCATCCATCTCCAAGATAGGAACATCATCTGCCACAAGGCAGACATCTATTACCAAGACAAGAACATCATCTGCAAGAATTTTTTCAGCAAGGTAGGGACTTCATTGTCACCGAAACAGGAATATCATCTTCCAAGGAAATCATCTATCACCAAGATAGGAATAACATCTACCACCAAGGCATGCATCTATGATTGACATATAATTCATAATTTCCTCCTTCCTTCTAAACTTGTCATCATGACTCTAAGGCATAAGAAATACTGACAATAATAGATTTTGATGTCCCATACCATCACATCATGTCATTATAATGTCATTGCATCTTTATTTGATACATATCAATACAATAAATGAAATCACATGATATCATAGTTCTCCTATGTTATTATTTATAATTAGGACATGAAAGGACCACCTCATGTTATCTCATACCTTCATCGGTCTTTCGACATATGGGGAACCAAATCATACATAAAGGCATATCATACATAGAGAACAAACACATAATGCTCAAAAGAATTTGTGTCATGATTCATCAATTTACTACATACCATACATCATCATATAAGTTATCTTCCATGAGTTCATTGAATAAATTACCTCTCTTTTAGTTAATTTCAAAATTTTCTCCTAGAAAATAAATCCACTGCATGACTAATATGAATTTCATAAATTTTTATGTCATCACAAAATAGATTGTTATTGCTAACAATTCCATTTGCATAGATTTGGATAACTCGTCTTAGATGAGGCTTTATAGTCGAAGATCATAACTGCATGGTCAATACCCATGGCATAGTCTTGTACCACTTCCATCTCTTCTCATAACTATAGAAAGGTGACCTTAGTTCAAATCGCAAACATTTTTTATTTGATTTCTGGAAGTGAAGTGGAACTCGAAATTTAATTCCAAGAAAGATATTTTTGTGCATAATGAATTTCCCAATTTCCTCATATCTTCCTCCCATGGCATCAAATTCTATGTAGGCTCTCCCTTATTCAACTATTTTAAATATTTTAAAATAAATATATTACAACAATCAATAGCTTATCAAAGTAACCATGTTGGAAACTCTAGTATTACAAGTCATAATTTACAGTTAAAAAATGGGGTTGAAAGTGAAGTATTTCAAATTATTTAGAGGAATTTGGTTTAAAGTTATTACATACATTGAATTCACAAACATATGAAACATACATATCATCTACATCACCTCCATCTTTATGACCTCATTAAGATGAACACTTTCAAGTGTTTTGATGAGCCATTTTAGTGGACCTTTATGATATTATCAAGGATTCTACACTAATTAAGATGGTGTTGAATCAAGATTCAATTTTCGAGTCACAAGGAAAATTGAGAGGGCTAATATTCATAGGTGGGCTAATTTTCCACGTTTTTTTTTAGATTCGTTAATTTTCATGTTTTCTAAAATTGATTCCCAAATTTTATAGTATCACAAAATTTTTATAGAGACTATATAAAAAATCGTTGGAAATTTAAATATTTTTACAAAAATATCACCAAACATTTTGCAATTTTCATATTAGGAACTAGTAAGATTCACTAATATTTCTAAACTTTAAGATAAATTTCCATCCTTAAAATTTTCCATAACTGATCATCATTCAAAGGATGTTCCTAATCTAATGAAATGGATGTAACTTCATGAGGGGGAGATGATGCTTTGAAAAAAGATTCTAGAGATTGATCCAATATAGGGATCCCCAATCAATATGTGTAATGCCATCATAAGAGTCAAGATGTGTCTTTACATGAGTGAATTTATCGAGATGATCAAGCTACTGCTTAATAGTTTTGTTAGTCTTGGAATATTCAAGAAATAGTACATCTTTGGAAAGAATATAATTATTTTTTACCTGATTATAAAGACGAGGAAACATTTTAATGATGAAAATTTATCTAAATGTTTAGAAACCTTGGCGAATTTTAATAATCCCTAATATGAAAACTATGAAATGTTTGGTGATATTTTTATAAAAATATTCGAATTTATAATGATTTTATATAGAATCTATATAATATTGATTATTTTAAGGTAAAATAAATTTATGCTATAAAATTTCAGCAAATCATTTTTTGGAAAAAATAGAGATTAGAAAATGTTTTCTTTTGGAAAAAGCATGAAAAATTAGCCCATCTGTGGATATTCACACCTAAATTTTTCCCCAATAAATAAAATATGTCTTGGTTTTATTTGAATAACCCAAGAAGATGCACTTTTGACTCCTTGCATCAATCTTGTCTCTTTACTCGTTAGGAATCAAGAGATAGCAGGTAAAACCAAAGAACCTTAGATGCCTCAATGAAGGAAAGTGGCCATACCATTTCATAAGGAGTCTTACTTCTAAAAGAATGAGATGGATGGATATTTTTCATATATACTACAAATAGAACCTCATCATCCCAAAACATAAATTATATTTTTTGAAAAACACGATGGAACAAACCATATTCAAGTAGTCCTATTCATTCTTTCACCTACACCATTTTGTTGAGGATTTTATGGAAAAATGGTTTGGTGTTGAATCACATGTTAAAAAATATACTTTTCATTTTTTTTTCCAATGTGGTTCACATTCCCCATAGTTCAAGGACCGCTACGTCCACAAAATAATTGTACTAGGTAGATCTACCCGAAAGGATCACTTCTTGTTGGTTCAATCATAGAGCCTAGCCTAGAGAATGTCAAGAGAATTAAAATTGTGACCCCTCAATAACAAATGTTCTTTAATGACATGGACTTGACTAATTGAGCTAACCTTCACAACAAATATTTTTCAAATTTATTACATGTATGTTATTTTCCATTATTAATGTGAAGAGAGCCAATATGTGATTATGGTTCATTCAATCCATCCATGAATTTTTTTTAATTTTTTCAAAATCTTGAGAATTATCTCTCAACTAGTACATTGCGACACATGCTTGTGTAACCATAAATAAAAGTAATCATAAATTTATTTCCATTTGCGAATGACATATGCATGGGGAGAGATATATCAAAATGTATTAGTCCAAGTTTTATATAAACTTCGGAAGTGGAATCATGGAAAGCTTATTTTGAAGGTTTTCCAATGGCACATGCATCACATTGCTTTCATATTCTAGGAATAGTAGAAAAGTTAGAAACACCATTATTTTTCGATAAATGGAGGATGTTATAATTAGTATGTATAAATATAGCATGTTGTAGAAGACTAGATGGGAATTTATGTTCATTATGACGAGAGAGGTATGCAAAAAAAAATTAATGCATAGATGTCCCTTTTAGCTTTAGCAATCTTTCATCTTCTACTCCAATCATGCTAACTATGTTGTAAGGATCCTTCCTTCTTTCAAATTTTCCTTCCAATATATGAATGGAGTGGCCATGATGTTGAATATACATAAGGGAAAGAAGGTTTATTTTTAGCTTTGTAAGATAGAGCACATAATACAAAAGAAAAAATGAGAACTCAAGTAATTTAACCTTGATGGTGCCACTTCTTGAAGGTTTGAGACTTGATCTTTCTACAAAATACATTATGCCTTCTACATTGTCACTCAAGTATTCAAATGTTCGAAATTTCATGTGAAATTTTTCACCTATGTCAAATATTCAAACATCTCTATAAGAAGCAAATGAAATATGAAATAAATCTTGTAATAGGAAACAATGATAGTGAGTGGATTTATGAGTTTTACCTTTTGTTGGATTTTGTGTTTCACCTCTATCTTCTTTCTGCTCTTGTTTGTATTTGATATTATCCTAGGGTATTTTTCATGTTGACGTGTCATGTCCATTTTTTTCCACAATGGACTTAGTGAAGATCGAGTCTCTCATCTTCGTTGTGTCTACCTCCCTACGTCTAAAGTTCTTTCTTGCACACCATACTTTACTACTTTATCCTCTAATAGAATCATGTGACTAATTATTCGCTTTCTAAGCAAGGCATATGGTCTATGCGGTGGAATGAATTGTTGTGTTCCTCTTTCCAAACGCTTTCTCTTGTTTTGCAACTTTTTCTACCAAAGAGTTAAATGTAATATACTTTAGTTCATTGCTAGCTTGTATGGATTCAAGGTATTGGGAGTATGTATGGTAGAGGAACTTGATGAAGCTTGTGAAAAAAAAAAAACTATATTCACCTCTAGTGGCATCTATGTCATGCATGATGGAATTTATATTATAAGCCAATGATATGGGGTCATCATCATTCAAATCTATGTTGAAGAGTTTCATCAATAGTCACACAAACTCTAATTGTAAGTGTTAGTCATACAAATCTTTTAACTTCATTAGATCCCAATAAGAATCTATAATGGAAACAATATTATGGCTCACCACTTCACTTATCGTTTCAACAACCAAGGTATAATATTTATTTCATTTATTCTTCCATTTTTCAAGTTCTTTGTTTGATGTTATCTTCTTAGGTCCACTATCCTCCTTTCCTTTGTAGATTCCATCCCATAGATAATTAAAGATGAGAGTACATTTGATCTTTGTAAACCATCCTTGGAATTTTTCCTTACCAATTAACACCATGTTGATAACGGCTATGAGATAATGCATCTTTAGATATAACTTTGAGTTCATCAAAAGTTTCACTTGGAGGCTATATTGTATGAACCTGTTTCCATGCTCACCCACCAAGGATACCTTCAAAATATTATTAACACACTTGACAACACATGATATATTAAAATGGCAAGTGAAAAAAATAAATACTAAGTGAAATAATTTAAAGGCTATATGTTAATACCAACAACTGTGTGTTTGTTTGTGGAATTATAAGTCTTTTAATTCCAACATTTAATTATCGAATCTAGGATCGTAAGACTTAGAGATGCAAGCACAAGAAATGCAGGATTAAAGCCTATTCTAACTTATGCTAACAACTAATTCTAGTAAGAACCAATCACTAAGGATTATTACTTGTCACTGGACTGTGGTACTCTAATTTTTATCGAGTTCCAAACCTCAATATTTTATTACTGATAGACAATTTTAATGTGGTTTTATTTATGTAGCTTATAATTAGGCCTTGGAGACTTCATTGGTTATAATCCTCTAGTGATGAAAATCCATTAAACATGTTGCAGAAAAGTAAATTGCATAAAAGTAAATGTTAGCAACTATAATCAAAAGCATGCGAGGCGAGTAAAGAAAACAGGGCAATAAACTACAAGAAATGCATTAAAAAAGTATAAAAAAATAAATGTTAAGCAGACTTAGAGATGCATTGTCGGTTCTTATTCATTGTAGGAATCTTTACTAAGTAGTTGTAAAGCTTAAATCAATTAAAGAATCCTAAACTACAAATTACATATTTTTTAATACCATGTTCTAGTACATAACCTAGTACCGAATTAAGTACAGAAAGGTTGGAATTTGAAATTTTCAATAAGTATCGAATTAAATACGAAAATTTTGTAGATTAAAATTTTGGGTATGAAAAAATATTAAGAAACCAATTCAAGTTTTCTTAACTCTTAAGCTTGAGAAGATTAATTCTAATATGATCACAATTCCTTTTACTTAATAGATTTGAAGGTAGAACAATAGATATAAGAATGTGTGAAATATAAATCTACCAAAAAAAGCTACAAATATCATCAAATGAAATCTGCAATAAGAAAAAACTAAAATTGAATATTAACCTACTCCACAGATAAAAACCAGGGTGTTACCTAAGTCAAGGGGCCCTTCTTGACCTAGAAACATGCCTAGATACTTATATCAGAATAATGTGCAAAGCTTCAACAATTGAATCTTCATTACAAGAATCTCAACTTCAGCTTACAAACAAAAGTTCAAAACTATTACAAAAGATCAACTCAAAATGATGATAAAATTTCTCTTTGAGTCCTCTCCTCCTACTCTCTGCCCTTTGAGTCTTTATTTATAAATAAAATCCATTGAGGAAGGCTAATATCCAATCCCCTAAACTCAAAAAATGAATTTACAACTTTATACAAAATCTGATTTTTTTGTTATTTTATACAAATTGGTGTTAAAGAACCATCCATATCTTCTTGACCTTGATGTATTTTGAGGAGTTGTTTCAATAAAGCCTAATTTGTTATATTATTAACAAAAAAATCTCTTTTAATTTCTTGATTCAATTCCATGGCCTCGAAAATCGCGTCCAAAGATGATTGTTTAGATACTTTAGCCAATCTGGGTTTTGTAGAAATTTTGCACAAAACTGCTTCAAAGAAACTGGTGTAACTTTGTAAATGTATTGCATTTTGAGAAACTGTTTGAGATACAACTAAATTTGATATTTTTTTCAAAAACCCATTTCCTAGTTTCTTAAGATTCACCACCATATGTACATAAATCGAGGAAAAACATGGTAGTTTCAAAACTGTTACCTATTTTTGGCTGCAGCTTAAATCATGTGCTAGGATCCAACACGTGTGATATGGGTACATTCAAAGGCATGTACCAGTATATTAAGCCCATGTAGCACCTAATTTACCATGCTTTGAGAAATAAAATCATATTTTATCATTTGGTATTTTTTCCCTCCATTCGTCCAAGTGTAGAATTAAGTATCGAATTGCTGAACTGATACAAAGATAGAGTTTTTCATAGTGGATATGCTTCTTGGTCACATAACCACATTAGTAAAACTTCATTGATAAATCCATGTTTAAAACTCATTTAATCATTAAAAATACAAGAAATCGTTAATAATTAACCACAAGGTAAAATGAATACATTTAGTGAAAATTGGTAATATGATAGTCATGGAATATGTTATAAAAGTATGAATATGGCTTGTAAATGAAAGTCTTGGATAGACAATACAATAACATATCTAGGGCCCAACATTCCCCCATTCTTAAGACTTTGCATGCTCTCATGCAAACAAAATATGGACTAGGAAGGGATGGTCGATGATATAAGGTGATGATGAAGATAATGGTTGTATGAATGTAGACTTGGAAACTTTGTAAGACCATTATTCCCTTTGCGGTTATTTTCTTAGATAAAAAAAAATGACTTCATCCTCCTATTGAGAGCATTCAGATGATGATTTTATGAATGCTTTATGATGTACAAGGAGAATACACTATAGATATTCATGTACCACAATCATTCTTACGGTCTTACTAGAATATGCATTGATGGATTTGGAAATGGGGCTGGGTTAATGGTGGTTTAAGAAAGGTGAATAAATATGAAGTGGTTAATCATCAATATTCCTTAAGTTTTAATTAGCTAAAGAGCCTTTAAATAGGTTTTACCTCAAGTATACCTTTCAGACTTTGATTTGTATTTCATGATGCAATAGAAATTGTATGTAGTTGAAGATGAGACAAAGTAAGGTTGAGAGTATGGAAGAGATAGAATTGATGAGTGTTGATCTGATATGTTGAAGGAAGCTGAAGAGAATGAAATGAATATTTTGAAAATTTCCCAAAAAATAACCCCACGTGTTTGAGGTTTTGCATGTCTTCATGCAAACAAGGTGAGGTACTGATGAAGTGAGGATGGCTGCTAAGATGGCTTGAGTACAATGAAACCTGAAAAATAAAACAATGGAACTAATGAGATGACTAATGAACAAAAATAATTCATCTAAGATTTATTAAAATGATGCAAAGCTAAAACCAAGCATAAAATAAATTTCAAAGCATGCATTACATATGGTTTTATTAATATTTAACAATTTTATGCTTAAGAAAAAAAAAACCTTTTATAAATTTAAGGGGCTCTCCTTCTTTATAGGTAGGAGGATTTTTATGATCAGAAAAAAATGATGAACCAATGAAAAATAGTTATTACTAACCAAATCCCAAATTCCTATAGTCATCCAAGTATTACAGATAAGATTTGCAGTTGAGTTTTAGTAATTCCTTGCGATCATAGGTCCCACTTCTAAGGAAACTTAAATATCAGATATAGTATGAAAAACCAATGATAGAGGACTCAAGATTACCTTAAAAAACCATTATTTAGCAACAAATTTATGGAGTTTGTTTTTACCCTTAATTTCATCCACACATGCTTCCTTTTGATTGTAACACTATAGAGTAACCATCATATGTGTATACAAAATCCTTGTTTTGGTTTACACTTCTTTAGGAAGAATGCCTCATTTACCGCGAAAATCCATAGCCCCAATGGGTTTTCCTAGTGGTATCATAGGTCAGTACCCATTGCCAGCAGGCATCCACAACCTCGACAAATTAATCTCTTAAACCTATTTTATAGTGAAGGCTCTAGTCCCATGTTTCCTACCATTTTAGGTTTAGATTATGGACATTACTTTTGCAATTAGTATATGGGGGAGCGGCTTCAGAAAGCCCCTTAAAGACATAGGATGATACCTTTGAGAGTGACTTTGATCATATACATAATGTCTTAGACACATAAGGTACTTATAGGTACTCAAAGGACATAGCATGGATGAGTCATTTTAATGTGATATGGATAAGGCTAACCAAACAATAACCAAAAGTCCCCTAAAGTCCTACGAATCATAGTTTTAATATATGCTTTCATTTTTAAAGTGTTAGGTAAACTTGACTCGGGATAGAGTCAAAGTTGAATAGGGTCAATAGTAGTGGTTTTGGGCACATGGTATAGTGTACCCATGGTATTGCATGTGATGGAGCCTATAAAAGGCTGGGAGGACTTCATTGTAATGTAGGCCTAGAAGTGAGCGATGAAAGCTCACTTGGACATATTGGCCATGGTTTTGGACAATGGCAATGAAATTTCATTATGTTGAGTTTTTCCCCAGATTTGGGGTTTTCCTGATAAACATGTGTATTTATGATTTATGATTTGTTGCTGGATTTTTTATGTTTATTCCTCTTAGTAATTTTTTAATTATTTATGCAATAAAATCTAACAACTGGTATCAGAGCCAAGTATATTTCTTTTGCTATATTTATAGTTTGTTGCTACTGGATGAAATTTTCTCCTGGACAGATATACGTAAAAGGACATATCTATGTGTGAAATTTTCTCGTAGACATATATACGTAAAAGGACATATCTATATGTGAAGGTTCTAGATTTACATCTAGATCTGGTTAGATATACATGTGAAGATGTATAATTAGCATAAGATCTAATTAGATCTTGTGCAGAGTCAGCCTGAAACGTGCAGATGTTGGTAAATTGCTCTGGTTTTCGGACGTCGTTGTAATTGTGGTGAAGATCGAGGCATAATTTTCTTGTATATAATATATGGGCTCGTGAAGTTGATGTTTGTATGAAAAAGTTAGTGCATTGGTGCAAGCACTCTGATAATGTTGTTCATAGTTCAACATTCATAGCAAGGAATGTATAGTTTTAGGATAGCGTGTGTTGCACAGAGGCCTCTCTAAAAACCAAGGACTAGGAGAGATGATAGCATTGGGTGAGAGAATGGTCATACAAAGAATAGAAACAATGCAAAAAAATTATTATTATTATTATTATTATGGAGTAAAAAATTTTGCATGCAAATTGGCATAGTGATGTAAGACCTGGTATGACATGCGTACCCCTAGGTAATCACTGGTAAAGTGTAGGTTATACCTAGGTGATAGGGGGGATGTCAATCTAACAACTACCATGGGTAAAAACTTTGAGGGGGGGAAGGGCTAGAGTGAGCGGGGTTATCTCACTTAGTAGTTTTGGCTGGATTTAGTCAAGAAACCTCAAGTCAAGTTTAAGGGGGGAATTGTTAGGTAAACTTGACTCGGGATAGAGTGGAATTTGACTAGGGTAAATAGTAGTGGTTTTGGGCACATGGTATAGTGTACCCATGGTATTGCATGTGATGGAGTCTATAAAAGGTTGGGAGGACTTCATTGTAATGTAGGCCTAGAAGTGAGTGGTGAAAGCTCACTTGGCCAAATTGGATAGGGTTTTGGCCAATGGAAATGGAATTTCATTGTGTTGGTGTTTTCCCCGGATTTTGGGTTTTCCTAATAAACATGTGTATTTATGGTTTATGATTTGTTGTTGGAGTTTTTATGTTTATTCCTCTCCGTAAATTGTTTATTATTTCTGCAGTAAAATGTAACATAAAGTAGTGTTCCACCATGAATAGAGACTTCACTAACTCTTCTGCAAGTATTAATAAAGATGCTTGGAGATCATGATTTGGTGTTATGGTTATAGTATTTAAGTTGAATTTTCATTGTTATCACTATATGGACCTTTTAATTTTGTTTTAATCCCCTTAATATGTCTTGGTAACTATTTTTTGAGAAATTGTTTTGTATTTATAATAAAAAATCTATATGAATAAGAAAAATGAAATTCCAAAAAAATAAAAGGTATTTAAGCTATGAATAGTTTGGAATTATGATTCAATTGAAATTTTATGAAAAGGATTGTTTATTCAATCATCTTTGTGAAACAATTGTCTTAAAATAGATAAGTAATGATAAAGCATGAATGCATCATTTTTAACAACTTAAGGAAAAAAGGAAAGATAACATCAAATACTCCCCTAAGTGTTCCATTCCATTGATGAAGATGTATTTTCTGCTTCTGAAAATATTCTCCGAGTATTTGAGCATCCCAAATGAACAATATCCTTGAATCCTTCTTTTTCTTGCAAAATAGAAAATTGGTACCGGAATTTTGGATAATGGTTAGAAGAAATATGGTACTAAACAATTAGTATGGAATACTAGACAATGTTGCAATGCAATCATTTCCAACTTCACATAAGATTCCAAAAATAATGGTCATAGCTTACTTTGTTGAAAAGAAAAACTAGAAACAATTATAACTATCATAAAGAAATAATAAGTGGGAAAGCAAAGTAATAGTTGAACCATATTGAAGTTGGAAATAAGACTGTGTGACAATCTTCATGAAAATAATATGCAGTTGAAAGAGACCCCAACAGAAATATGAAATAGGAACATATATCTCCCATTTTCAACTAATTACTTTTTAGTCGTTAACATCCCCACTTATACAAAACAAATGAGAAATATGTTGCACTATATTTTATAACTAAACTAACTACAATATGCAATATTGATTTATTATCCTAGTCTACTTGAGAAAATTAAATTCCTCTCCTCAAGTATAAGAGTATTTCCAATGTAACCATGTGTGTAAAAAATATAAAGGTGCATTCATACTCAATATTAGAATATAATATTCAATACATACTTGAGTATGAATAACCAATTTTTTTAATGATGATGTCAAGAAGTAAGGAAGAATGAAGGAATGGTATGGCATTATAATTGCTTGAAACCAAATTTCAACAAAATCAAAATGCTCTTGGTTTACCTCTTTATTTGCCTCATTTATCATATCCTCCTTTACCATGCCATGCAGATATTATATTATGAGATGACTATCCTCTTGTATGCTCAGAGGATCCACAGATAGAAATGTTGAAAATTCTTCAATCTCAGGGTCTAATTCTTTCTCTCCCCCAGATGCAGTCCATGATTCTTCATTTTCCTCAACAAGTTTGCAAGAGTCGATATCTTCAAGTGGATGTGGTTCATGGAGTTGTTGTTATTCTATCGATTATGGGAAGGCAGATAATTTTCTGGCTACTGTCAAGATTTGTTCTTCCTGAGATGCATAGATCCCAATTGCTAATAAGATTTGAGAGAGTTATTCCAAACTCTTGATCATCCTTTAATACTACTTTGTTGGTTGCTAATCCTTGTCATGCACATGGATTAGTGTATGGAATTATTATTAAAAATCCTAAAGAAATAATAAGGAAACACACATAAAACAAAGCCAAGAAAACCAATCTTGTACTCAAAACACCACCATGATACTAAGACCCTGTTGTCACCAAGTTATATGTTCACACAAGTTAGGATACTCTTATTTCCATGAATCAAACTAAATGAAAACACACTTGAAAATAAAAATAAAGAAATTGAAGCTTTTGATCCTACCTTTAATTCTACGCATATGAAAGATAAACTAGAAACTCAATTAGATACAACCAGACTTTGGAGCGACCCCAAACCAAAGTGGATGTGTGGCTCTTCACTCATGTCTTACTGTCTTTCTTTGCCATCTAGATTCTTTGCAACTAAGATCACACAGAAAACTTATGAAAAAAACTATGCTCTAATACCTTTAGCACCTCCCCGAAAACGACGCCAAAAATATTGGTGGAATTATACGTTTAATTCCAACATTTAATTATTGAATCTGGGACTGTAGGACTTGGAGATGCAAGCACAAAATACAAGATTAGAGCCAATTCTAAACCTATGCTAACAACTAACTCTAGAAAGAACCAATCACTAAGGATTATTACTTGTCACTGGATTGCTCGAATCTAATTCTTATCTAGTTCTAAACCACAATATTTCATTACCAATAGACAATGTTCATGTGGTTTTTTTTTATGTAGTTTATTAGGTCTTTGAGACTTCAGTGGTAATAATCCTTTAATGATGAAAACCCATTAAACAAGTTGAAAAAACATAAATTGCAAAAAATTAAATGTTGACAACTATAACCAAAAGAGTGTGATGCGAGTAAAGAAAACAAGGCATTAAACTACAAGAAATTAATTAAAAAACTATAAAAAATAAATGCTAAGTAGGCTTAGAGATACATTGTAGGTTCTTATTCGTTGTAGGAAATTTTACCAAGTAGCTGCAAATATTAAATCAATTAAAGAATACTAAACTGCAAATTACATATTTTTTAATACCGTGTTCTAGTGCAAAACCTAGTACCGAATTAAGTATAGAAACGCTGGAATTTTAAATTCTGAATAAGTACCAAATTAAGTAAGAAAATTTTGTAGATTAAAATTATAGGTATGAAAATATATTAAGAAACCAATTCAAGTTTTCTTAACTCTTAAGTCTGAGAAGATTAATTTTATATGATTGTAATGCCTTTACTTAAAAATCAAAGTAGAACAATAGATCAAAGAATTTGTGAAATACAACTACTAAAAACTAAAACACCAAATGAAATCTCGCAATTAGAAAGAAAAAAAAAAAAAAAAAAAAAATATATATATATATATATATATATATATATATATATATATATATATATATATATATATATATTAATCTACTCTACAAATAAAAATCAGAACGTTACGTGAGTCGAGGGGCCCTTCCCAACCTGGAAACGTTCCTAGAGACTTATGTCAAAATAATGTGCAAAGCTTCATCAATTAAATCTTCATTACAATAATCTCAACTTCAACTTGCAAATGGAAGTTCAAATCTATTACAAAAGATCAACTCATAATAATGATAAACTCTTTGTGTTATCTCTAATCCCCCTCTCTACCATTTCAGGCTTTATTTATACATAAAATCCACTGATTAAGGATACTATCCAACCTCCTAAACTCATTAAACGAATTTACAACTTGATACAAAATCTGATTTTTTTGTAATTTTATACAAATTGGTCTTAAAGAACCAACCATATATTCTCTAAATTGATGTATTTTGAGCATATATTTAAATGGAACCTAATTTTTCATACTATAAATAAAAATTTCTCTTGGAATTTCCTGATTCACTTCCATGGCCTCGTAAATCGCACCCAAAGAACCCGTTGTAACTTTGCAACCATATTGAATTTTGGGAAATGGTTTGAGATACAAGTAAATTGATATTTTTTTCAAAAACCCATTTTCCATATTCTTGATATTCTCCACCATATGCACATAAATCAAGGCAAAACATGGAATTTTCAAAACTATTACCTATTTTTGGCTATAGCTTAAATCATATGCTAAGATACCACACATGTTAGATGGGTATATTAAAAGGAATGTACAAGCATATTAAGACCATGTAGCACCTAATTTACCATGCTTTTAGGAATAAAAACATATTTTATAATTTTGACTTTTTCCCTCCATTCTTGCAAGTGAAAAATTAAGTACTGAACTACTGAACTAATATAAAGATAGAAATTTTCGTAGTGGAACATGTTTCTTGGCCACATAACCACATTAGTAAACCATCATTGATAAAACTATATTAAAAACTCATTTAATCATTAAAAATACAAGAAACCATTAATAATTAACCATAAGGTAAAATAAATGCATTTAGTGAAAATTGGTAATATGATAGTTATAGAATATGTTATAAAAGTATGAATATGGCTTGTATATGAAAGATTTGGATAGCCACTACAATAACATATCTAGGGCCCAACATGGTTGTTTACTCTATTTGATATAATGTAGAGGGGTAGAGTAAACATAAAGTCTTCATCAAAACAATTTTATTTTATCTTACTATATATCATGCCCAACAAGGAATAAGTACAGTAAGTGGCAAATTTTTAGCCTCTACCACTAGAGTTACAAATTATACTTTTAGAAAAAATTAAAATTGATATATGAATTAGTAAAATTAATTTCTTACTTAGGTGCAAGGACATGCTATAAATTTTGTAAAATAGTAACCATCACGTACGTATGCACATTTGAAATTTAAATAAGTGTTGTAGTGTAGCTTAGTCCTTCGTACTCGAGTTACAAATTTTTCTTTTAGAAAATTTAAAATTGATATGTTAAATTTGAAAAAATTAATTTTTACTTGTGTGCAAGGACATGCATAAATTTTGTCTCCGGTAGTAACTACTCTGTAAGTATAAACACATTTGCTAAATTTAATCCTACTTAATTAAATTATTTAATAATACATAAATAATGGTTGGCAATAACTTCTGAAAAATATATTTATTTACACTTTGTTCCTAACCATTTATTATGGGTCAAAAATATGGAACTAGATTATTGCTGAAAAATGGATGCTCGATTGAGAAATTTTTAAGCACTTGATCGAGTTGTCGAGGCACTTAAATATTGCTCGATTGAGCATTTAAACAAACCCTCAACCGAGTTGTTTTCTAACTCGAGTTAACGACTCGATCAAGAGTCATGGCTCGATCAAGCTATATTTTTTTATTGAACAATTGGTTAACCATGTATACGACTCGTTCAAACAATTTGATTTTTGATTTTAGGCACTCAATCGAGGGCTTCTTTAGGGCTTGATCAAGAAATTTGAATTTTGAATTTAAGTGCTTGATTGAGCTCTTGAAGTCCTAAAAATTACAGTGTCTACACCTCTTATGCAAACTTCTATGCAACCCCATTTTGTACCCTAAGATATTTAGGGAATAATTTAGGGAAAAAATCTTCTATTCAATGGCTTATGAATTTGACACTTTTGAATTCATATGATATTTTTCATCTAATTTCTTTTAAACATATTGCTTGAAATTTCTTTGGACAGTTTCAAAGGGATTGAATAAATAATCAATAACATAAAATATACACAACTAAAAAATATTCAAAAAATAGCTAGCTTAAAAAGGGTACTCTTGGATTTTCAATTTATTTAAAGAGTTGAACAAAATCTTAAGTGAACACGTGTCTCCAAAATGCAATTGAAATATTACTTAGCCAACTTAGAAAAATAAAAAAAATATAGTTGTGCATAAAAAAATAGAATTTTACTATGAAAAAATTAGTTCTCTCCGTGTAGATCATGTTCACACACACACACACACACACATATATATTAAATTACACATTTTAGACTAAGTTAGACTAAGTTATGCTACATGAACACACTCATACCTCTTAAGTTTTACAAAAAATTGCAAGGACATATATTGTATTTAATAGAAAATTGAATACGACACTAATTTTTTTTGCAAAAGATATCATTAGGACGACAACACATAATTTTCCATATATTGTCCTTTTACTTTAAATCAAAATTCACAATGCTTATATGAATTTTGAGGGATGCAATTCAATAAAAAAGGAAAACCTTGAAATTTCATCACCCAAAAGTTTAACCCAACTTCATACTTTCACCCTTATGTAAATATTTGCTTCAATTATAGTGAGAAATAACTGGTGGTAAATGTATTCTTTACGTAAATATGAACAATTTTCAAGAATTTTAATTTTGGATGTTTTACTATGAATATTAACAATACAAAGTAACCAAAAAAAATATCTAAAAATTATGATATAAATATGAGATGGTTATCACAAAAGTATACCTTGTATGATTAATTTAAAAAGTACAATTTTTAATAATATTAAAAAATAAATATTTTTCTTAACATTATAATTTGCATTGTTAAATTAATAGTGGTCAAACACACAAATCATTGTAAAGTTTTGCCTTTGCCAGAACTAATTAATAAGTTCTGCACCAATTCGTTGTTTACCACATACTATGAGGAGCAATGTTTCAAACATTGTTCGGAGTCAATGTTGAGATCCAGGTTTCAGTATTCAACATTGAAGTGACCTCGTAGGAGGTTGCTTAGATATGAATATGTGGATAGTTGTAGAGCTTTAGAGAATGTTGCACCAGACCTTTAGGCCGAGATTTGTTGAATCCTGTATTCAGTCGTCCAAAGAAGAATAGGGGCCGCAATGTAGGACTCCATCACACTTCTGCTGAGCCACTTCAGTTATACGATCCCCCGCTACAAATACACACATTTACTCTACCAAATTCGATTGTATTGGATGAACAAATGAAATGGGGTGACAACCTCACTGGTGAATTTCAGATATGTTCATTTTGGCCTCAAAATTAAGTTTAAACACCCATATATGTTGAGGGAAAATTCATGGATCACATCTAAAATGATGAAATAACTAAATTGGGCATTTCAGAATATCATTCAGATCAAAACCACTCAGATCCAAAATCATTCCAGTAAATATGATATCACTTAAATTGGGCATTTCAGAATTTCATTTAGGTCAAAACCACTCAGATCCGAATCATTCAAGTAAATGTGATATCACTTAAACATGTCTGTAGATCCTAAGCAAAATAAAAATAAAAATGCTATACCCCAATAAATAAAGATTCGACCGGACCTCAAACATCTATTAAATAAATCACTTTAAAATATTTTAGTAGTCACTGATAGGCCTTTATTTCTAGATTATCCCCTAATAAACACAGATCGGATGGGAAAATGGCATCTAATAGAGCGAGATCTAGTCATTTTAGTTTGATTGCTATATCCGAATCACCCATTCTCCAGAAGGAGGCATTTGTAAATGATGGAAATTATAACAACATATAGACTGAAGAAAATTAACCAGGAAACTCACTATTACACTCTAAGCAAAAACATTAACTACAGTGTAATCAATAATGGCTTTGATAAATGCTTATCTATCAATGGGAATTCACAATGAATGATCGCATCCAGGAAGCTCTTTATGCTCATATGTGGCTTGACATGGTGCTAAAGCAATAAAGTAAATTGGTCGGCATATTTGTATTATAAAAAATATAAAAAAAAATTGATTGAGTATGGTCTCACAAGTTTTGAGGTCTATTTTCAGCTATATATTAATTCTCTTTTGATTTGTGCAAATAACAGGAAGAGTAAATATATATTAAAAATAAATAAAAAATTATGATGATGATTCTGAATATGAACTCCTATCTAAAGGATTAGCTGAGCATTGGGATATCAAGAAACTAGGCAGATCATTCATTTATATACAAAAGGAGTTGTCTACGGACGCAACAGAATAGTCTGGACGGAAGTTCTTTGTGGGAATCTGGTAAAACAAAATTCAAAAAATCAGATAGTTGGAGTGTTTGAATTGCATTTTTTATGGTGGAAATGGATTCAGCACCATCAAAAACCCTTAAAGCTCCCAAAATACTGAAGTTTAATGAGTGTAACAAAGATTTTCAGAAATCTTTGCTGGAATTTTTCATTATCTTACCAGAATTCCTGGGTTATTATGTGGGTTTTTTAGATTAAAGCTATACAAACTTTTTAAATCAGTTTTTCCCTTTCAATTTTCAAAGAGTCCAAGCAGTGAGGTGGTGAAAAGTAGATGCACTCTGAGGCTATGGCTGTTCCTCACTGGAGAAATAATTCTAACATTCTTTGAGAATTTTGTAAATATTTCTGCAATTTAACACGCCTTGATCTAACCTTTCCTAATATCATTAAAAATAAAACAATTTACAAATTTTATAAAGAAAATTGAATTCCATAAATCACATTAATTGATTCAAAACCAAATCTTAATAATATAATTAATCCAAAATCCAAAAAAATAAAAAACTATTTACGACTATCCAAAACAAAGTTTACTATTTACGACTATCCAAAACAAAGTTTCTCATTTTAGTTCCTCTAGCTCCATCTTCCATGATGGCTTCTCTACAGACAGTAGCTCAAACAAATTATACAATTGTTTTTTCTGCCATTCGCTAAGCGATCCCCAAGGAATAATATCTCGGAACTTATGCCTTGTGCTTGGAGCCTTGGATTGGATACTTATGGATCAACGTTGATGGCCCTGCTCGTATCAATTCAAAACTACTTCATGAAAACCAAGATTTCGTATTAACTCTTCAAAATTAGTGCAACAATTTCATTATATCTTATTTTGCTATTAGGGACTCAAAAACTTTGACATGAAATTTTGGGCTTTTTTATTTTTTATTTATTTTTCTTCATTCCGTATCTTTTACCAGCTTTAGGTTTTTTTCTGGTAGATTCAAATTTCAGTTTTTTTATTTGTTGTTGAATTTTTTTCATTATTTTATTTTTGTTTATCACAAAAATATAGAAAATCATTTTAGGTTTTCCATGCATGTTTTTTATTTATTTAAAAATCTATTTGTATGTGTACTACTACACTATGTCATCTTCTATAGTATGTTCTTCATTATTAACTTTTGGATTACTAATTTATTGTAACATAAGTCCATAATATAATTTTATCAATTCTTGGCTCCATTGCTAAAAAAAATTATTCAACATTTTTTTTTTCATCTTTTTCCATGTCATTTTCTTCATGATCTCCTTTTTCTACAGTTAGAAGACAATTGTCTTGTTTACCTACACACTCAAAATCAATGTTAATTTTATATGAGAAAACATCTTTAGAATCATATTGAATTTGTTCATTCTTCTTTGTAGTGAGAGCTTTCTTCTCTTCATTTTCCTTCTCTGCTTCTGTAGTTGCTTCATATATTTATTTTCCACTTCTTTACCAACCTCTATTGCTGCAAACAAGTTGTCTTCCACTTGGCTTCTAGACATAAGTGGACTTCTCTCACAACTACATATCAATAAGATTTTTTTGTTGCATCATGTGCAACCACTCATTACTAGTTAATTGTTATTCATCAAAGTTAGCACTGACAATTTCAATTGCTAGATCCACCAAACCACTTTTTTCCCCATTGGTATTTTTATCAATGTCAAACTAAGTTGTTGGAAACACATTATCATCAATGTCATCCACTTTTAAGTGGGATTCACCAATCTCTTCATCTTTATGTGGATATGTTTCTATAGATCCACCTTCCTTTTCATCTTCAAATGCTGCTATAACATACTCTACAACACTACTATCTTCAAGTTGATTACTTCCCCTTACACTAAAAATCCTCTCAAGGATATCCCAAGCCTCGTTTGTTGTCTTTGAATTTGTAATGAGTGTCAGAAAGTTGCCATCTACCCATTCCTTTATGCATTTTAATGCCAAGATATTCTTTTCCTTTTGGCTTCCAACTCTTTCAAATAAACCTCAAACAACTCTTGCTATTGCTTTGACTTTCTAAGCCTCTTGGATTTTCCCATTTATTTAATCACCTTATACTTTACAATGTTCACCAAATGTAAATGACATTGCAAAATTAGAGATTTTCCTCGATTTATAACTTAAAAACATCTTTTCCTTTTAAGAAGCCGTGACTCCACTTTACTAACGAATTGTTCCTTCACTTCATAAAAAGTTAATAAAACACACCTTAAATTTTTATAATGACCATGACCTTGCTTATTTTTACTAGATCTTCTCATGGGGCACTCCCATCATCATAAAACAATTTTTCTTGTTTGGCGATTTTTCTTCTTTTTGCAGATTATGACTACACCTTCTCCTTAGGGACTATTCACTAGATTTATACTCAGTCTTTGCTTCATATATGGGTTGAACATTGCAGGTCGAATACTCTTTACCTCACCGTCACTTCCACTTCCAAACAAACTCAATGCTCCTCTACCTTCTTTCTTCGATTGTGTTCTTCTTCGCAACACAACTTCCTTCACAACATTGTGTTCTTCCAAACGAACCTTCCTTCTCCAAATCAACCTATTTTGATACAAATTTGAAGATAAGAGTACAACATGCAGTTAAAAATGCTAACAAAAACTTTGAGACATATCTAGAAACTAAGCAGACCATCCATTTATATACAAAAATTTCAATTTGATTTTTCCCTTTTAGCTTTTAAAGAGTCTAGGCAGTAAGGCGATGAAGATGGTGGAAAGAGGATGCAGTCTAAGGCGATGCTAATTGTGACAATGAGGCAGTGGTTGTCCCCTCACTTGAGAAATAATTAATGTTAAAAAGATGGGGTAGAGGATCCTTATACTTTAAGATTGGTAGGGGAATTTATGAGGATTTCAAGCTTAAAAATGTAAATCCATGACGAGTATCAATATATCCAAAAGTCTCAATGCTTCCATAAGGAAATGAAAACTTGATTTATTACACATGTTGTCATGTTAAACCTATTGCTTTTTTGTTTTTATCTTTATTTCAACTATTAGCTCATTATTGAAACATAGAAAATGGCACACATGGGTTATGGGAAAAAACAACAAGATCTTAATAACTAGAAAAGAAGAAAATCATCACCTTTAATTTAGGTTAAAAATGATAGATTTGGTTGGACCATAAGACCCATAATGTAAAGATATTCCGATAAGAATACAAAATAGGTTTTTCTTAGAAATTCAATGTGGTCATAGAAGAAACATACTAACATATCATGTATGGATCATATCTCATAATAAAATTTCCATAAAAATATACCTAGAGAAATGACTGAAAATGATATTTGATTCATGGTATGTGATTTTCATCTAGAGGAAATAAATCCACGATGTGTGGTAAGGACGACTTGGTTCCTTTATATGATCTAGATATTGGAGAATAGGCACAATTCAAAATATTAACAATTACTTTCAGAATAGATCTAGATTGATAACATTAAATACAAAAGTTTAATAATGCTTTCAAAATAGATTTAGAACAATAACAATGGATCTTGAAAGTTTAGCACTAGATTTTGTAGTAATAATGCATCTAAAATGTTTAATCCCAAAGGTACCTAGAGTTTCAACATGCTCCGATACCACATGTAGTACCTGAAAAGAAGAAGGCCGAGGTATGTAGCTTTATATGAATACTTGGAATTCAACTCCTTCTTGCCACTTCAACAACTCCACAACGATGGTATGGGAAACAACTCTCCTCCCAACAATAGGCACAAATCAACAATTGACCACCCGTGAGCCTCAATCTATTATTGCTAGACTTAGAAATTAATTCCTCTTATGCCAAAAATATCCCCTCTTCTTACTTCCCCCTTTCCTATATAGATTCCTTCCATTTTAAAGGACTCGATCCTAAGACTCCACTTGTCCTAATTAAATTTTATCTTTTTTTGTCTTTCCCTGTGTATTTATTTTTTGTGTAGTTTTTTAATTTAATTGATTTGGGGAATGACATGTAAAATTACATTATTTTTTAGTAGTTGTTATGATCATGTTGGAGAATCCCATAATCATCTAGAAGACCACATAGGTAGCTTGATTGAATGTAAGGCTTTAAAATGGAAGATACAACATCTTGGATGGAGCCAGGTTTTGGAAAAGTATGAGAAACATAAAGTTGAGGGATATGATGATGGAACCAATAAGGGTGACTTAATTCAATGTGATAGATTTCTATCCCCAAAGGTTGAATAAGTGGGGTGTGCCCTGCAAACAAATTTGTATGCTAGGAGTCCCAAAGTAACTAGTAGTCAGGGAAAATTTTAAGGATGGAAAATTATCTTTAGGTTTCAAATATTGGCAAATCTCACTAGTCCCTAATTGGCAAACTATATAATGTTTATTGATGTATTTGTAAAATTTTTAAAATTTATAATGATTTTATATATACTCTCTATATAATGTTGGCGATTTTTAATGTAAAATAATTTTATATTGTAAATTTGGGCAAATAATTTTTATAAAAAATGGAAATTGGCGAATCTTATTTTTGGAAAAATCATGGAAAATTAGCCCACCTGCGAATATTAGCTCCTAAAATTTTCTATGCTAGTAGCTTAGGATGTGGGTCACTTGCAAAACCATATTCTATTATCAACACTTCATCACTTGAGGGATATGTTTATTCTTTGATAACTGGCTCTAATGAAGTATTTATTAAAGAGAAGTCGTGATTAAGGAATTTGATGTTATTAGTCCCAAAGTCAATGCTGCTAATGGTATTTCTTATCTTCAAAGTGTCTTTCCAATCTCATGATCTAATGATGTTTTGAGAGAAACTCCTTTGAATTCTGAGCATTTGGAATTGAATCCCATCGTGGAAATAAGTTGTATATATATTAACACTATACACAAACAATATACCACCGAAAATTAAAAAATTGGAACACCAGAGACGCAAGTTTGTTTTCCACAAGTAGAAATGACATTTTAACTGGAAAATCAGTGGATCACATTTCTTTTCATTCATCCCATCTAATTTCTGATTCAAAAATATCACAAGATCAAGTTTACTCCAAGGAAAAATCAAGAAGCATGTGCGTGTAATATTCTAGCATGGACCACACAATTGATGCATAGAGGAAGGAATTTGGAAATGATATTGGAAAATAGTGAACAAGAAAATGATAGAGAATAGGGAGAGTGGTCAAAAAAATAAAAATAAAGATTCCATGCAAGAAGACCTAGATAAGATTAGTTCCAATGTTTTCATGAAAGTATTGTGAATGAGTTGTTCAATTTGATAAGATTGGTGTGCAAGAAGCTCATGATAATGCAGTAAAGGAAAAATCAGTTATGACGATGAATGTAAGTAGGAAGTAGACATATGAAAAGGTTGTATTGTGAAATCTCATGCTTACTATGGAATATTAATCCAATTTACTTGGCACATTTTGTTTTCTTTACTCCATGGTTGCTTAAAACTTAGGAATTCAAACAGAGGAGGATCTTGGCATTTGTTTTTGGGAGTGTGGGAGTAGTGTAATTGTAGTGGCAAATGATGATATTCTGAATCCATGTCAACCATTGTAATGAATATTATAAAAGTGTTGTTGGCAAGAATGGTTTCCAAGCTTGGTGGCAAGGTGGAGTATGGTGTCCCATATGCAATAGAGTCCATTATTGAAGCATTCATGAAGACTACATTGAGATAGTATGAAGAAGGCATAATGAGCTCAAGCATTGGAAGAAGGGAATGGATAATCTAGTAATGGGATATAAGTCAATAACCTAAGAGAGTGTGTATTAATTGGCCTTGAGTCAATTTGTTTTGATTCCAAAATGTTGGGGAATTATAATTAATTATAGAGTGTAAAAAACATTGTGAGGGCCATGGTTTTTTATATGAATTTATGTAGGAACACAACAGAATAAAAATATCAACATATTCATAGAGATGCAGCAAAAATATAACTTCATTTCATTAATATCAAAGACTGAAATATGCTTACATACAAAATGGAAATAAACTATCTCGGGCGATGTTAGCTTATCTCTGAGAAGAGATGTGGCGGCTACATGCCTCTGAATTGTGTTACAATGAGGCTTGAAGGCCTATTTATTATTGAGAAATAATGGAAAACCATAAACATCCAAAAACCTAACCCTAGGAGTTGAAGCGCCAAAACTATGGGCCCCGTTTGGGTAAATTGGTACATCAACTTCCTAGGGACGTAATTTTGGCATACTATCTCCGTTTGATGTGCACAATACCTTGTTATAAATATATATCCAAGGAATACAACTTTCGAGTGGCCAACATCAAATAAAGACCAAGGTTAGCCCAAATATTCCTAAAAAATGCCGTTAAGGGCCTCAAAATGGCTTTGAAAGTTCAGTACCCGAAAAAAAACTTCCAAAAACAGTAAACTATGCTACAATTAAGGAAACTAAAAAACTGAAATAAACAATGGTGGGGGTCCAAGTGGAGTAGGCGGGTGGCCACTAATATCCACCTGGATTAGTCCTCCCCCCTTAGGAAGTAATGGTCCCCATTGCGTTGAGTTCCTCCATGATATGAGGAAACTTCTACTGAACTTAATCCTTGGTGAGCCACTTGCCTTGGTGCAGGAGTTGGCCAGCTTTGACAACCCGATACAACTGGATATTATGTTGGCGGGTGTTCTTGATTTGCATGTCCATGATTTGATCATTTGTGGCTCATTCCATGTAGTGGGGGTTTAGCTCTGTTGGTGTGAGTTGTTTTGCAATGTCTGATGTGCCCAGTAATGGTGGAAAGTATGGTTGAAGGCGGTCCACATTGAACATTTGGTGCATGCCAAGGAATGGGGAAATGATGAGCTCAAAAGAATTGTCTCCCATAACCTTGATAATGATGTAAGGCCCATATCAGAGTGGTATAAGCTTCCGATGAGCTTTTTTTAGGCATTCTTTCTGCAAATGCAGCCAAAATTTGTTGCCCACCTGAAGCTTGTGTGGCACCCGATGTTGATCATGACATTGCTTGTACTCAAAATTGGACTTCTCTAGGATGTCTTGAACCTGCTGGCAGATGTGCTGGATACGTTCAATAAATTAGGTTGCTTTATCAACATCAAAAAATACATGTGTGGATTATGTCTATGTAGTCCCATGAGGTATGTCAACATCAATCAGACACAATGGTTGAAATCCTAAACCCACTTGAAAGGATAGTCCTTTATTGTCTGCACTATCCTTGAATGGTTATAATTTTGTTGCACATAGGGGAGGATCTCATCCCATGTTTGTGGTTTCTTGGAGTTGTACATACGAAGTATGTGCACTATCATCCTGTTGATGGCCTATGTCTAGCCATCAATCTGGGGATGGAATGTAGTCAACTTGGTGAGCTTGGTGTCCAATAGTGTCTAGAGGCTTGACCAAAATGTTCTCAGGAACCTGCTATCCTGATCTGAAATAATGGTCTGCGGGATCCTAAAATTTACCCACACTCGTTCAAAGAAGAGTTTGGAAGTGTCCTCTTCTATGATACTCTTCTTGCAGGCCGCCAATATATCCATCTTAGAAATATGTCCATGATCATAAATACATAGTTAGTACCATGCTTGGTAGAATGGAGGCTAGACACAGGGTCCATGGATATGGATTCCCACAGTTGGTTGGGAGTAGGCAGAGGAACGTACATGCCTTGATTGTTGATGTTTGGCTTGACAATGGCGTAGGCAGTGAAGGATCTTATATATTTTCCAACATCAGGTCACAATTTTGGCCAATAAAATTAATTTTGTAGTACAACCACAATTTTCTCCATACCAAAGTGCCATGCAACCTGATTGTAGTGTGCCTCCAAAATCATCTTGGCACGCTCGCTCAAAGGAACACAAAGGTGGCCCCGATAGCATAATAATACATCCTCGAGGTGGAAATCAGGAACTTGTTTTCCATCTACTAGTATCTGGTATGTGGAGGCAAACTCTGGATTATTTTTTTATAGTTGTAGCCATCCAAAGGTCTCGTGGCCACAATATTTTAGAACAGTAGTTAGTGTTGCGACTTGGGGCTGGATGAGGTAGTCTGCAACATGATTGGTGCTGCCCTTTTAGTATTTAATTTTCAAGTGGAATTGTTTTAGATATGTATATTAATTCTAATGGTGATCGTTCTCTAACTTCCCTGTCTATATAAACTGAAGAGGTCGGTGATCAGTTTTGATGACCGTCTCTTTCCCAGAATATAATGCTTCCATTGTCAGAAAACATGCACAATGGAATACATCTCTTTATCATAGGTGGGGTACTTCCGAATTGTATCAGAATGTGTCTCACTATGATAGGCCATTAGATGCCCATGTTGGGTGAGGACTACATCAATAAAATATTCAAAGGTTTCTGTCTCAATTTCAAATGGTTTTTGCAGGCCTGGCAGTGTGAGTACTGGTGCAGAGCAGAGGTGGTTCTTCAACTCAATGAACGCCTTGTGTTGGGATTCAGACCAGGAAAACTTTGCTTTCGCCCCACCCTTAGTAATCTGACTCAAAGGCCAAGTGATATGGTAGAATCCCAACACGAACCTCCGATAGAAATTTGCAAGTCCCAAAAAGTTGCGAAGCTCTATAAGAGTGGTCGGAGCTGGCCAGTCTTGAATGACTTGGATATTAGTCATATCCACATGCATCCCATGCTCATCTATGATGTAACCCAGATATTGGACTTGGCTGATTCCAAAGGTGAATTTCTCCAAGTTGGCACATAGTTTGTGCTGCTAAAGGGTTTGAAGGACCTACCGAATGTGTTGCAATTTTTCTTCCCAACTCTTGTTTAAGATGGGGATCTCATCCAGATAAACAACCACAAACGATTTAGTGAAGGGCCAAAAGATGTCATCCATTAACCTCATAAAAGTAGCATGGGAATTTTTCAACCCAAAGGGTATAACCAACCATTCAAAAAGGCCTTCCTTGGATTTGAAGGAGGTCTTCGATACATCAGTGGGATCTATTGGAACTTGGTGATACCCAGACTTCAGATCAATCTCGTTGAAATAATTGG
Source organism: Pinus albicaulis (assembly GCA_034641835.2). Classification (NCBI taxonomy): domain Eukaryota; kingdom Viridiplantae; phylum Streptophyta; class Pinopsida; order Pinales; family Pinaceae; genus Pinus; species Pinus albicaulis. The sequence continues at coordinate 1,045,640,790 of CM076584.1, read as the reverse complement.
CCCCCTTGAGTTGCTCCAAAAGGTCATCAATCGGTGGGATTGGATATTTGTTCTTGATAATGATTATGTTTAGTGTCGGATAATCAATGCAGAGCCTCTAGGTCCCATCCTTCTTCTCTACAAGTACAATAGGGCTCCCACAAGGTGAGGAAATTGATCGGATTTTCCCTTTTTGTAGCAACTCCTAGATTTTCTGCTTGATATCTTCATTTTCCCGAATGGAGCGGCGAGATATCGGCCCGTTGGGTAGAGGTGATCTAGGAGTCAGATCGATCGAATGCTTGACCTTACAATGCAAGGGTACCCCTGAGGGTGAGGAGAATATGTGCCCGTATTTTTCCATGACCATATCCACCTACTTCTGTTGCATGGAGGACTCTTCCCGGGATCCATGGATGTGGCTACAATCTTCCCCTTACTTTGAGATTTAATTAGAAATAAAATAAATTTCTTGGTCTGGGAGATGATCTTACTAGATTTCTTAGCAGAGATCAAAGAGATTCTGATAAGTGGGGCTACCTCTAGTATCTTGTATAACTTATTACCCAAATAAATAATAACAGTGAGAGGCCTAGACTCATAAACGACATGACACTTCCACAAGTATGGTTGGCCTAATAATACATCAGAAACTTCAAGAGGATATATATCACACAATATCTGATACGTGAAGGGCTTGATGCTACAGGGAAAGTGAAATTTATGGATGACGCCAAGATCTTGTCCTTGGTGAAGCCACCCGATGGTGTACGACTGTAGGCGTGGTGTGGTCAGTAGGCCCAACCACTTCATGACCTATTATGAAATGATGTTCTTTTGGTTCCCGTTGTCAACAATTAATTGTAGCGGCGAGAGCGTCACCCACATATGTGAGTGAAAGAGGTGCTCCCCCTCCTCTGGATCTTCGTGTTTTTCCTTTTGGAGCTTGGTGGTGGCTACCGTTGTAGTGGGTTCTACGTCAATGACATACTTACCCTTGTAGGTTCCCTTTTCAGGTTCTAGCTCAGAATAAGAATATGCATCCATCTCTGAGTTTCTCAGCTTGGCCACCAGTGCCTACTTTGTGCAACATTCATGCATGTTGTGAGTGGGGATTTTATGGAACTCACGCCATTTTCTGGTTATTATTTGTGGCTTGGGGGCACCTTTGTTCTACCTTGGGTTCACATATCCAAAGTCTCGCTTCTTCTGCTTGAATTTCTGCTCAATTTTGGTAGCATATCGGTATGTTGCACCAAGTGAGGAGATGTCCAAGAATGTCATTTCCTCTTGAATGTATTTTTGTAAACAAATGTGGTACTTGAGAACTAGATGTTTCTCACAATATTTGATACCCAACTTTGTGCGCAGGTTATGGAAAATATTTGTCAGCTCATGCACATCTTGATCTCTCTATTGCCGCAACATAGTCAATTGTATGTACTTTTATTCATATCTCCCGACAGGGTAGTACTGTTCCTTGATGGTGTCTTAGAAATAATTCCAAGTGGGTGCGGCCGAGAATAGTGAGGGTTACCCCTCGTCCTTCTTCTCATAGTAGTTTTCCCACTAGTCCTTGACGTGGGGGGCAGCTTTCAACAATGCAAAAGTAATCTTTTCCCTATTGGAAAAATCATGAACAAAAAAATATCCTTCCAATAGATTTAACCATTTATCTATGAAATTTTCATCTATCTGGCTTTCAAATGTGGGAATGTCAAAGTTGACTTGTACCTTAAAGGGAGTGGTGCCTCCAAAGTGGTTGCTGGATTAATATGTGTCACTTGTGGGCATCCACCGAAGGATCTGGGAAAATTTATCCATCACCATGTTCTTATGTTTCTCGAGGGTCTCCTAGGGAAATATTTTGATAGAACCTCCTACTCCCTCGTCTTTCTTTTTGTTTTCCATGGGAGATCATTGGGGCATGTGAGGTTGATATTGGAATGGTTCAATCATATCAATCCCTAACTCCTTATACCCTGACCTCGTTGGGCACATGCAAAAAAAAACAGAGAAATAGCAAACGGCTCTGACACTATTGATCTGAATTTTTGCAAGAATGAAACAAAATAAAAATATAAACATAGACACAAAGACACATCAAAATTATAACTTCATTTCATTAATATCAAAGACTGAAATATGCTTACATACAAAATTCATATAACTAGCTCGAGCGATGGTAGCTTATCTTAGAGAAGATATGTGGTAGCTACATGCCTCTGAAATGTGTTACAATGAGGCTCGAAAGCCTATTTATTATTAAGAAATAATGGAAAACCATAAAACTATAAAAAACTAACCTTAGGATATGAAGCACCGAAACTATGGGCCTTGTTTGGGAAATTGGTACATCAACTTCCCAGGGACGTAACTTTGGCATGCAATCTTTGTTTAACACACACAATACCTCATTAGAAATATTTATCCGAGGAATACAACTTTCGAGTGGCCAACTTTAGGCCTTCATTTTCCAAAAAAACTTCGTTTGGGCCTAAAAACAAATCCAGAAGTTTAAGACCCGAAAAAAATTCCAAAAATAGTAAATTGTGCTACAATTAAGGAAACTTAAAAATGAAAGAAACAATGGTTGGGGTCCAAGTGGAAAAGGTGGGTGGCCACCAATATCCACTTGGATCATATTTTCTCAGATTTCATACTTTTAGGACTCTTAATAACATATTGATGAACTCGATAAAACTTCCTGTGATGTGGATGATGTTCAAGCTAATGTATTTGAGACCTCTGTTGCTAATCATGAAGAAATCTATGCCACAAAGCTTCCATACTTGTCCCAATTTTCAAAGAAAGGAAATTTCACATGCATAAATTGATAAGTAAGAAGATAAGCACGTTTTTATTAACAGTAAATATCAAAGATATTTGAATGCATCAAATAGTAAAGAGAGCACAAACTCAAGGGGAGCGCCCTTTTCTATTGATTTCAAAAGGTGAGAGAATGTAGGTATGGGGAGTAGCTAACAAGTATGGAGAGAACAAATATAGGGGGAGTTACTGAACTGACAAGAAGTGTGGACAGAATGCATATAAGGGAAGAAGTTTTCAGAAGAAGTAGATATCAAAGTGTATAAAAGGAGATTTAGGCTATTTCTCTAGTGAAATTTTGGGTTTGTTTTAAGAAATGAAGGAGAAGTCTAAGATGAAGATGAGTTGGAGAAGTCTGAGATTAAGATGAGCTGGAGAATTCTTGGAGTTGGAGAAGTATCAGGTGGATTTGAGTTGTAAGTGGTCCTTTTGTAGCATGTTTCTAAGGTAATTGTAGAATTTTGTGAGCTTAAATTAGCCCTTATAGCAAGTTCAAAATAGCCATTTGAGACAGGTCGAATCCATTGGCTTGAACAATCCTGGAATATGCACGCATTTTCTAAGGAGGGTGAGTCCTATTGTAGTAATAATTATGTTTTACCCTTGTTGTTTTGAAAGTGGCTAATCCCTAGTCCACATGTTTTAATTTCTAAAGTGGAGGTTTGTTTAAGGAGTATTGTGCACTATAAACATATGTGGAGGTCAAGTCCTAGTTTTTCCAAGCTGCAAGCCTACTCATAGGTTTGTTGAAAACAAGATATAACAATATAAAATATGCGTTTAGTCGGTATATTGTTTTAAATAATCATGATATTTTCACTCTAACATATAACATGAATTTTTTGTGTTATTTTCACTCTAACAATTTTTTAATTGTAAAGATATAAAGCAACACAGATATCACTGGATTTTTTACTCTAAAGCAACTGTGGTCACTTAAATCATACTCATAGATAGTGCGTGACCACAAATTTTGATGGCTTCCCATTTTTTTGTATAGTAGCTTCCAAAGATGGAAATTTGAAGGCTTAGATTTCAATTTTAACACTTGAATCCTAAGAGGTTATATCTTTCTTTTGAGGTTCAATTGCTATGAATTTGTGAAATTTTATACAAATTCAACAAATATAGTGACCTAAGGTGTGGAGGGAAGCTTATATGACTTGAGCCAAGGACTAGGACAAGGAAAAATAAAAGGAAAAGTGGTTTTGATCATGCTCAAAAGAGAAAATCTAAGAGTGGCATGGTTGGATGACAACTCCTACTGAAGAAAATCAATTTGTGTGAACTAGGAGTAGTTGTGAAGTATCTTAAATAAGTACCTCGATGCCTAAAAATTGTTGAGTTGGTGTTTATCTAAGGATATTAGAGTCTCTTGTAGTTTAATGCCTATGAAGATGTTGAGTTGGTTCTCACCTAGTTGACTGAAATATCCTATAGGTTGGTACCTACAAAAGTTGTAATCTGGTGCTTACTTTTTATGAGTAATTTTACAAATATTTACAAGGAAAATTGTATAAGTGTTTGTTATAAAGATTTTCATTTCATGATTAATGTGCATCAAATGTTTTATAAGCTAAAAATATTAATAGTAATGAAATATTGATTCACCTCCCCTCTCAGTATTTCCAACACAAACACTATACATAAAGGGATTATGAGTTAATTTGATTACAATCTGAGCACAAGGATATCTAAAGTTGCATGAGGAGTTGAGGAATAAATTTTGGGGTGATTCTTGGATTCTAAATGTGGAAGCAAAAATGTGATTTATGGGGTGAATGAATCATCTGGGAATTTTTTTCTATAACTTTTCTTCTAGGATGTTTCAAAACGTGAAACTTGGAGGATACATATAAATAATATTCATGTACTTGTGTTTCAAATTTCGGACCTTGATTCATTGTAATTTTGAATATATGGTATAAGGAAGTAAGGCTTCCTTAATGCTCCTAAAATATTCTTTAAATAGTTCAACATGGAATTTTCAGTCTAACTTTTATTCTAGGATGTTTCAGACTGCAAACCATTAAGGATATAGATAGAATATTGTCATGTGCCTTTGGTTCAAATTTCAAGCCTTGGTGCGCTAGAATTTTGGAAATATGCTTCAAGGAAGTTAGGCCCTTTTTGAATGCTCTTGAAATCTTATTCAAACATTCGAGCTTGGTATTTTCACCATATATTTCTTTTTGTGATGTTTCGGAATTTGAAATCTGGAGTAGAAAAATAAGAGATATCAAGGTAGTTGTGATGAAAATTCCAGACCTTGTTTTGTTGGAGATATGAGATAAGGAAGTTAACGTTCTTGAATGCTCCTAAAATATGCTTCAAATAGGTCAAATTGAAATTTTTGCTATAGTTTTCTTTTTTATTTGTTTTAGACTATGAAATTGGGATGAAATAGAGAATATATATCTAGGTACTTGTGGTAGAAATTTTAGAACTAGATTTTCAAAATTGGATGTGGCATGTTGTGCAAAGTCGTTCTTAGGAAGAAGCAGAAAGAAATAAGTTTTGGGAGGAGTAGATTTGGTGAAGGAAGAAGAAGTCGGTAGACTTGGTGAAGATATAAGAAACTAGCAAAGCTGGTAAAGATAGAAGCAATAAGAAGACTTGGTTAAAGTAGAAACAACTAACATACATTGTGAAGATAAAAGCAAGTTCAATGAAGTAGATTGGTGCCTATGAATATTTACATAAGCGGGGATTGGTGTATCCTATAGGTTGGTTCCTAAAAATAAGCATAGGGGTTGGTGTATCTTACATCTTGGTGTGTAGAAAGAAATAAATATGATTTATTTCTCTTGTAGGTTGGTTCTTATAAAGAAACACAAGGATTGGTGTATTTTGTTGGTTGGTTCCTACAAAGCAATAGAGGGGATTGGTGTCTTCTGTAGGTTGGTTCCTACAAGATATTTCTCCTGTAAAGGTTTCCACATATATCTCATGTTACTTGTTCAATTTATGAGATTGATTTTTTAATGGCATTAAATAAGTAAAAATTGGCATTATACTTATTTACCCCACTTCTCAGTATAATTGTGAAATATAAACATTGGTTTCATAGTAGGTTCCTTCAGAAGAAATTTAACCACTAGAAGGTAAATCTTAAAGGAACAAATGGATAGAAAGGATAAAAAAAAACCCTTCCTTTGAATGAAAATTTTACACTTTATGGAAGATAAGGATGAGAGCACATCAAATGTATCTTGGTGTTGATGTTTATTGTTATTTATTAAAATGCTATAAATTTCCAACAATTCCTTTAACATATGTCAATGAGAAAATATTTTATGTAAATAATTCCAAAGTAATATATGCCATCTTAAGTGGTCTTCCTAATCCATTATTTGTCAAGGTAATGCACTGTGACTTTTCCAAACAAAATTTTCATAAGCTTCAAAGCATCTACTAGGAGATGAAAAGTTAAAAAGGGCTAAAATTAAAACTCATATAATATAATTTGAAAGTTTAAAGATGAATGAAGAAGAAGCCATTATAGAGTTTTCCTTTGAGTAGATGAAATTTTGAACATTATTAATGGATTGGGTGAAAATATTGATGAATCAATGATTGTTTAGAAATTCGTGAGATATTTTCCATTGAAGTTCAATCCAAAGGTTTCAAGTATGGAAGAAATGAAATATCTCAAAAACTTTAAAATGTATGAACTACATGGAATACTCACTGTATATGAGATGAGAATAGGAAAATATAAATATATACTAAAGGAAAAAACCTTTAAAACATTAAAAAAAAAACAAAAGGACAAAAGGACCATGATCACTACAACCTTGAATCAAATGAAGAAGAAGGTAAATTTGTGAGAAATATGAAAAGAGGTTTTGGAAAATATAAAGGTAATCTACCACTAATATGTTTTAAGTGTGCTAGAATAGGTCATTATGCTTCAAAATATCCATAGGGGAAATCATAATATAGTGATGATTAAAAAGAACATAGAAATGGATGCAACTTTCCTAAAAGTATGAAGGGAATATCTCTTAAGAAGAGAATTGTATATTCCAAGGAAGATAGAAACTCATAAGAAGATAGTAATGAAGATGCATCTAATAATGATTAAGAAGAATTCCTAGTCATGGCCTTGGGAAATTAGAAATATAAGTCAGATGCAATGCAATCTATCTCAAAAGGAACTAACAAAGGAAAATGTAGTCTTCCACTCATTTTTAGTTGTGGTAATTAAGTTAATTTTACTTCTAGATGTACATATAAAAAATATGACGAAAATTATGACGAAAATTATTTTCTAGACATGAATGATCAAACTATTATTCAACAAAATAAAGATAACTAGGAAGAGAAAATAAAAGTAGAAGAAGAAAATAGAAGTAAGAAATATTTTCAAGGTGAGCCCTTTATTTCCATAGAAGAGATAAAGAGACTTGTAATAATAAACAAAAGTAAAAAGGACCTATTACAAGAGTATGAATATAAGGATTATGATCTTTATGAAACAGAGAAAATGGTTGTCATCCTTGAAACTTAATTAGAAGAAGCAAGGAAAAGGAAAGAAGCAGTAACAAACCAGTAAGAGGAAAAAGAAGGACATTGTGAGAAACAAGAAGACGAGATTGTTTCCCTAATAAATGACCTTGAAAAGGAAAATGATTAGCTAAAATTTTGAAGGAGTTTTAAAATATTGGATAATATACTAAAAAACCAGAGATCCCCTTTTATTAAAATAAACATCGATTATCATGAATTTTTCAAGGGAGAATGAAGTGAAAACAAATCAAATACATAAGAACATAATAGCTATGTAGGTATGCAAATAGGAACCAATAATTAATTAAACATAGCGAGAAACAAAGCTAAATATTAACATAATATTAATCAAACCAGCCACACAAATAATAGGAAAGAATGTGAGGATTAGTTAAAGTAAAATCATATCCGCCCCATAAGTAGCGATGAAGTAAAAAAGAAACATAATTCTAAAATTCCTCAAGCCAACATCTAAAAGCAATAAAATTCCTTCAAAAGGATTAATTCCTCCAAGAAGATCATTCAAATCAATGTACTAAGATTTATATAATGGATATTTTTTTATTTGTATTAACTTTGGCGAGAAAGAAGACTATTATAAATCAAGAAGTAGAAAATGTCGTTATAAGACCCTAGTGAGATACCATATCATATTTAGAAATTCCTAAAATAATAGAACCAAGAACCATAATCCCTTTGTTACCATATCGGATCACATTGAATGTTTCAAGTGCAAAAATTTTGGACACAAACCTTGTGACTTCAAAATAATATATTAAGGGCTCAAGATCAAAGAATAAAAGCAGAAATTATCATTAGTAGAAATCATATGAAAATATGGAGAATAAATTAAGAGAAACATAAAGAATGCATTCTATCTCTGTGTGTTCAAGAAAAATAAAGCCAATGATGTATAAACAATGGATGCTAAAATCGATAGGTGATAAAATAAAATTTATCTCTCGAAAGGAAGTTAAAGGAGGTAGTGTCATCCTTATAAATAATGATACAAGAAAGATTTTGGGAATGGGAACAATCAATCTAGCTGACGAAAGGACAAAAACTTCAAATGTTATAATTGTTGAAGGAATGAAGCACAATCTACTGAGTGTAGTTCAAATGGTTTATCAAGGGAATGATCTCACATTCAATTCCAAAGGATGTGAAATAAGAAAAGTAGGTTCTGGAATATTAGTGGCAAATGCAATCAGGTCTCCAAACAATGTATATGTCCTCAATGAAATTAAAATAAGGAAAGACTCCTCTATGGGAGTAATATACATACTATCTCATTAATAAAACAGAGTATAGTTTCAAGTGAAGCAAGATGTGGCAGGCTCATAAAAAATATGGAAGTGTAACAACATAAGCGCTAGGGAGCTGGATGATGATTTTTCAAGATGTAGATAGTAGATGATGCTTTAAGAAAGTGAAGTAAATGATGTATTTCAATTAGCAACTTAAGTTTAGGGGGGGAACATCTTTCCATTGATATAGCAAAGGCTTAGAACATGTATACATAAGGAGAGATAGAAGGATGGAGCAACTACAGTCACTAACAAAAGTTGTAAATATACAAAGACTTGTAGACACTAAGAAAAGTTTCATACATAAGCAAAGTTATAGATAAGGAGAAACACAAGATCAAGGGGAGCATCCCTTTGCCATTGATGCCAAATGGGGAGAAATTGTTAGTAACTAAGATAACACTAAGAGGGGTTGTGGGGGGGGGGGGGGGGGGTGGTGAATCAATATTATGAAATTTTTAACAATATTTACAATTATTTAAATCATAATAACGAATAAAATCAGGGTACCATAAATTGAGAAATAAATACACTGAGACATATTTATTTTTTACGTGGAAACCCATAAAGAGAGAAAACCAAAAATATTGTTTTTGTTCTTAATAAAAGCTTCAATATGCCATTATCTCAAATTTACTGACACCAACCAGAGGGAAGTACGAACTCCCTGATTTTCAAGCATTCACTTGTAGGAGGCACCAACCCCTTTTTATCAGCACAAGCACCAACTTGTTGAAAGCTCTAATTCCAATTATTTACACCCACCAACTTGAAGGAAGCACCAAGCTCATGATATTTATAGGATTCAAAATGAAAGAGTCTCTAATCCATTTTATCTACACAAACCTACTTGCATAAACTTTTAGATCCATCTTTCATAAATTTTCAAACTTAGATTTGTAGCTATACAGTTGAAATATTATTGATATAGTTTGTCAAATCACTAACATGTCTTTCCATGCTTTGTATATATGTGTTTCCTTCGATTCTATAGTTTAATTAAATCACTTCACAAACTTCGATATTTGATTTGTTTTTTAATAAGTTTATTTTCTACAAATTTACTCTCAAATGTTTAGATCCATGACCTATTCCTTTGCAATTGACTATCCATTCCTCAATGAATTGATTCAATTAAATCTCGCTGAGAATCTTATTTCTGCTCAATCTTCCCTTAAGTTTCTTTTATGAAATTTGAATCTTACACTTTAGATATATAGTTTTAGGTATTATTACAACTTCATAGCTAAAAAATGACTTTGCTTTTTTTTTTTCTATTGGTCATGGTTTCTTACATATACACTTTGGGTTGTCGTATCATATTTATTTTTGAATCGCTTCTCTAAACTAGTAGTGTTTGCTTCTCATCAAATTGTAGAGGTCCATTTCCTAAATGCAATATGTACTTTCTTAATATTCAATTCCACTTAGATCATGTCAAATGTTCTTCCTTATATAGCCAACATTATTCACTTATTAGTTGCAAAATATAATTTTCGCTAATTTCTAGTGATAGTCTTTACTTCTTACAACTGTTGGATCCCAGATGCTCGAAACCCCCCTTCAATTGATATTCAACATTAAGTGTTTAGCCTATCACTTTCCACAATCTAAGACTAAGTCTGAGGACTTAACTGCCCATGGAACTAGCTAAGAACATGTAGCTACAATCTCAGATATATTTTTGAACAACTAACCTTGTTGTTTTGTTCTCTTTTTCTTTTATAGATCTAGCCCATTGAATCCTCTAGGTGTAAGTCCATGATTTTACCCATAGAAATATTTCATTTTACTATATCAACAACCATGAATATTTGACTGGATTAATACTCCCTAAATTCAATATCATAATTAAGACTGTGAATCAACACCTCGAGCAATGGCCCAAAATTGTCACGAATTTACATCAACAACACATAGAGCTACATTTCTTCAGTCACAACAATTGCATTCAAGTCTTCTAATGTGACTAAGAGTTATGACTAAAATTTCTAGTCCCAGAGTGATCATATATTTTTCTTATGTCATCTCGATCCTGATTTTAGGCTAATTCATTCAACTATTATTTGCAAACCATTTGGGGCCATGATACTAGGGAATTCACCCTTTTCCATGGACTTTCCTTCAACTGCTAGTAATTTCCCCATCATATTCCTAGAACCCTAGGCATGTTCATTTTAATTTTACTTGCAAAAACTACCAGTATCTTTGTGTCAATGATTAAGGCTAATGCCATATTAATTATATTGGCGTAAACCTTAATTGACGAGATCACTGGGAAATCAATACATAAATTTTGAGGTCTAAAATGGGTCTACTAAGGAATATTATAAAATAATAGTGGAAATAATAAAATAATATTAGATTACATCATCAAATTTTAGATAGAAAAAAGAAAAACTACTTTTTCAATTCGTATTTTTAACTTATATTCCTATGGTTTTACTCAAATTTAGTGTGGGAGAATTCATTAATTCCTCATCCAAGGAGTACCCATGTTGCATATTTTTGATGGAATTTGGTACACGAAAAATGAGAAATATTATATCAACAATACTTGAGGATGATCCTTGTTGATAATCTTAATGTTCTAGTGATAAGTGTATTGAGGATCCCCATTTTTTGTGCAAGAGGATGGTGAGAACCAGCGTGGAGATAACTATCAGCATGAATCTTATTTTTTTAGATTTGATGCTTGGTGGTTCCATATTCTTTTCTAGTGATTAGAACATCTAGAAAGGGAAGAGAATAGTTATTTCAAGTTCAATAGTGAATTTAATGTCCTAAAAAATTCCATTTAAACGATTCAAAAATTTGTTTAGTTCAGATTCTCCATGGGGCCAATTCACATTGGTGTCATCAACATACCCTTTCCATTGTTTTTGTTTCAAAGGGTAGGTGTTGATGGCATTCTTTTCAAAAATCTCCATGAAAATATTGCCAATGATAGGTGATAAAGGAGAACCCATAGCTACTCCAGTGGTTTGTTCAAAGAATTCCTATGGAAAACTAAAAAAGGTAGATCTAAGGCATATCTCAGCAAGTATAGTAGTTTGAGGGCCAGTAATACCTTTGAAAACCTTTATTGCTTCACTAAGAGGAATTTTGGTAAACAACAAAAACATGCCAAAAGTCAGCATCAATTCGTCAAGTTCCCATGTGTCAACTTTAATAAGATCAACGAAATACTTTGAATCCTTAATGAAGGAACTTGCGTTGCCAATAAGAGCAAAAATTTACCTTCAAGGATACAATATACCAAATAAAAATGTTAATGAACAAAATTTAAACATCACTAAAAATACCTCATACTAACAACATATAAAAACCCATTAATACGATATCGCATTTTTTTTGTAACTAATATTTCATTAGATTACTGAGAATTTACATAGAATAAAGGCATGTAGAATCATCGATCAATTGTATCTGGATTGAACATGGTCAAAAAACAAGAAGGCCTATATAACTTGGGACTAGCCTAGGGATGATCATCTACCCTTAAGTGGGAAACTGGATGGTCTCCCTTAGTGTCATGAAATTAGTTTTTGACAAAAAAAAACCAAACTAGCATATAAAAAAGCAACATGGATTGAGATAACCATTCCTGATTAATGATATATTTCCTAGCCTTGACGAGAATTAATTGAAAGGATCATCATGAACTTCTAGAAATTTTTATGGTATTTCCCATTGATTAGCACCCCTCCGATGTTGGTGTCTATGTATTGCTACAATTATCTTCCATTAGATTGTATTTTGTTGTTGATTTGTTGCTAGTGGCCTGCTCCTTCACATCATTTCCCGATGAACCTATTTTTGCAAAAGTCATCTTCCTTTTTTGCGTAGACCCCAAATTATCAAGGTTAGGTAGTTTTAACCCATCAGATATTGAATCTAGGGGAATTCAAGAAGACATGTCTGATTTGTCCAAGGAATTGGAAGGTGTGAAAGGGGAGGGTAGTGGAGGGAACTGAATTCCTAGAGTTATAGCCAGAAAACACAAATATGAACTAGCTTGGATAAGATGGAAATCCAAACTAGTAATTTGGCCTCCACCACACAAAAAACTTGTTATTTGTCCCTCAAGTTTCATTCAAGAAAGTTTCTCAGTGCCTAGTGCCCGTCCCCTATGTTTCTTATCTTATCCACTTCCATTATGGAAATCATTCTCTTGATATGTTATGGAAGGCCCTTGTCAAACCATTCTACTCTTGGATCATGCCATGGAGGATGGGGTTGACAACCTCTTCCTCTCCCTCCTCTCCTGGGAAGACCAGGCCAACGAACATGACTTCCAAATGGGAATTTTCCCTCCCGTCACCTCCAAACTCTGCTCCTTTCTTAAAAATATTGTAACACCCTCCTCTAACATATACCCATGTAACCGACCAACATAACTTCTACACATGCAAAAAAACCAATGAAACACAACCAACCTGACCTTCTACACATGCAACAGAACCCCTAGGAGCCATCCAACCCATCCAGGTGACCAACCCTAAAGAAAACTCAGCAATTAAAGCTCCTAGAACCCTAGTCATTCCCTTTCCAAGCCCTCCAAGCGACTGAGAGTCCCAGTTGCTCCCATGAGCCTTCTTAAGTGCAATTATGGAATTTTTCTGCCACTGCTATGCCCACGAATGCAAGATTTAAGGATAAATTTCAAGGTTAGGACCCATTCACTTCCTAGAACTTCATGAAATTTATATAAATTAAATGAAACATAGAGACAGTGATGCCAATGCAAATTATTGAACAAAGACTTGACTAGACCCCTACTATCCATGACAAACATTTCGCCAAACATGTCACAAAAATGTACTCTAAAGGTTTAAACAATAGATTTGAGCATAGAGGCCTCATACTTATCTGAAAGTCACTAATATACATTTTTGTCTCATCAAAATAAATGCATTACCATCTATTAAGCAATATATTCATTGTACATTCAATGATTAACCAAAACATGATGAGAGCCATACATTATTATTTCCATAAATCTCAATCATAACCAACATACAACTAAGAGAAATATCAAGGATATAATATCCATATAAACCACATATAAACAAGTATATTTACCCATAAATTCCAAGTATAAGAGCTCCTAATAATGGATGCAAATTCTATTCAGGTTCAAGACTTCCATGTTCCACCTAACCATAGATTGGTTAATACAAATATCTCTTCATCCAATCACCTTCGTGCCACATTTGATATCATGAAACACATATAGCACAACCAAACCAGGGCTTCCATAGGCCAAACCACCTCAACCCTCATCCATGGATTCCACCTCACAGTTAGACACCACTAACCATCACTATATCGAGCTCGACCCAAGTTGTCTAGGGCTCCGGAGCGTTGGTTCCAACCAGGGGTTCCAGGACTAGTAACTAAACCCACAACTGTTGTCGGGCTTCCAGAGTGATTTTCCAACCAAGGATTCCAAGACTAGTAACTCAAACCATCAAGGGCTTCGAGAGATTTTTTCCAACCAAGGCTTTAGGACTAGTAACTCAACCCAAGTTGTTACAGGGTTTCTAGAGTGTTTTTCCAACAAAGGCTTCCAAGAACTAATAACTGAACCCAAAACCAAAGGAATAAGAAAACCAACCAGAAAAAAAAAAAAGTAAAACCCGCAACACCATGGCTATCCAGGAAATGTCAAGGCTAGGAAAAAAAATTGTCAATCCAGGAAATTCTCCATGCCAATGATACATCATAACCAAATAAGCACATGCATGTGTCATGCATGCCAAAACTAGTAAGAGAATAATACATGAAACTTGGTACCTGCAAGCAAAATACATTGTAGTTTTTGATCCCAAAGTCCTCTTTCACTTTTCTAATTTTCCTTTGCATTCTTGCTCCAAATCCCAAGTATTCCACACTCCTCCAAGATTGATTGAATAAAACTCTAAGTATCCAAGAGTATGAGAGAGAGAGAGAGAGAAAATGAGAGCTCCAAAATTGCACTAATCAAGATCCAAAATAAAAATACATGAATTGATCCTAAGAAGCCTTTTTATTAATGAGACCTATGTTTTCTTCATTTTCCAATATTTTTCTTCATTTTCCTCATCACATGCAACTTGTGACCTTTCACCTTCCTTTTCTCCTAATTTTCCATTATTTTCATAAATAACTGTCAATAAATGCCACTTTGTCTTTCCAAAGCCTTTTCCATTGGATTTTCCAATTTCCATAGCCATAGTAAAGAAAATTAACACCTGCACTAGGATTTTTTGCCCAACATTCAGCTTGGAATAAGTTTATCGTGGCCATGTTTATTATTTTTCCTTTATTAACTTTATTTACATGGAATTTTCACCAGGGTTGTTACAGAACCCTCCCCCTTTGGGGAACATTTTCCTCGATGTTCAACGACACCTATAACCAACAAGACTTCTAAAAGAAAAACATATTGCCCATGGAGCTTTATAACTTAGCTCATTGCAATATTTACAATGATAAACCTATTGAAAATTAAACCAACATGAAAACATAAAAACATGACAACCATGACATGACACCATAACACTTATTGGATATGTATAAAACAACTCACGGTGGTATTCACATCCATATACATATGTACATATACCAAAACATCGTACCAAAGCATGTACCAAAAAATTCGCTCAACCAGCGAATAGAGAAGGATACACAACCTGCATCTGATCCGCCATATCCCATGTAGCTTCCTTAGGCCCAAAGGGATTCCACTACACTTTAACCTAATCTATTGGTCGGTTCTGGAGCACGATCATCTTTCTCTAGAAAATGCAATGAGATTTCGGTTGGAATTCTCCTTTTGGCTCCACCTGCAATACAGACCATTCGATTAAATGATCAACATATTTAACATACTTCTTAAGCAATGACACATGGAAAACATCATGGAATTTCATTTTTGAAGGCAGTGCTAGTCGATAGGCTATTGGGCCACTCCTTTCAATAATCTTGAAAGGTCCACAAAACCGAGGTTCCAGCTTGGCACATGACCCAATCCACAAGGATATTTTCTTAGGATTAATGCCCAAGTACACTTGTTCCCCAATCTGAAACTCCTTAAACAACTTGTTCTGATCTGCATAAATTTTTTGTCTATCTTGTGTTACATTTATATTATTCTTAATTACCTGCATTTCCTATTCCATTTCTTTCAGCATATCTGGTCCTATCAATACCTTATTGATCAGATCACTCCAAATAATAAGAGTGTTACAACTCTGACCATAGAGTGTCTCAAACGAACTCATCCTCAAGGACTCATGATACCCATTGTTGTAAGTGAACTCTACTAGTGGAAGATACTCTTCCTACTTTCATTGTTGGTGCATCACATACATCCTCAACGTGTCCTCTAATATTCTGCTGACCCTCTATATTTTTCCATCTGTTTGCAGATGATAAGTTGTGTTTAAGGTCAACTTTGTACCCAAAATTATAGATAGCTCCTTCCAAAACTTGGAAGTGAACTTTTCATGCCTATCTAACACAATCTTCTTTAGAACACCACCTTTGTCAACTTGTTGACCACAACCATAATCGTTTCATGTTGTCTAGATGTCCTAGGAAAACCTATGATGAATTCCATGGAAATGATCTCCCATTTCCACTCTGGAATTGAAATCGTTTGTAGTAACCCACCTGGATGCTTACACTCTACCTTTACCTGCTTACAATCCAAGCATCTCACCAAAAACGCTACAAATTATTTCTTCAAGTTCGGAAATTAGTAGAACTTATTCACCACTGTCAATGTCTTCTGATACCCTGGGTGACCTATGATTCCCCATGAAACTCTCTCACAATAGGCTTCTGGATCTCGTTGTCATCTGGTACATATATCATGTCCCAAAATCTGACCAAGCCATCGACTGTGAGACGATATTCCACATATCGTACACTTGTATATGAACTTGTACTTGTGCATGTACCTGTACTCTGTTGTAACTTGTGCCTAAGCTCCATGTACATGTTATCTTGCTGACCTTCCTGTAATATTTGGGTTTGTAAATATGTCTCGTAAGAACTCATAACTACTATCTGGTTCACCTATATCCACCTACTAAGATCATATGCAACCATGTTCTATTTACCTTTAATGTACTTGATCTCAAAGTTGAAATCGCTAATCATGGCCAACCAGAAAAAATTCCCTGACATTCAAATTCGGTTGGTCAAATAGATACCTCAATCCACTTTGATCACTCATCAGTAGAAATATCCTGCCAAGAAGATAGTTCCTCCATATCTTCAATGCATGGATGATCATTTCCAACTCAATATCATCATGTATTGGATAATTCTTCTCATGCTCAATCAATTTTTGTGACTCATAGCACACTACTTTTCGTTCCTACATAAGAAGTCCACCAAGCCCTCTCTTGCAAGCATATGTACATACCACATATTCTCTGTTCGGGTATGACATATTTAACATCGGAGAATTTGTCAACAACGACTTTAACTGTTCAAAAATTGTTGCACATTCCTCTCTCCATTTAAATTTCTTACCTTTCCTCTGCAGTGATGTAATAGGATGTGCAATGTGAGATAATTTCTTGATGAACCTCCTATAATAACCCGCTAACCCCATAAATGACCTTACCTCATCCACATTCTTAGGAGCTACCCACTCCATGATAGCCATTATCTTCTTTGGGTCCACTGCTATGCCTTCCTTGGAAAAAACATGTCCCAAGTAATGTACCTTTTTCTAGGATATATTTCATTTGCTACACTTAACATACAACTGATTCTCTCTTAGCAATCTCAACACTACTGTTAAATGTTCGACATTATCTTCCTCATTCTTATAATATACCAGTATATCATCAACGAATACAATAATAAACTTATCTAGATAAGGACGCAACACACTATTCATCATGCACACAAAAGTAGCTCGAGCATTAGTCAAACCAAATGGAACTACAAAAAACTCATAATTTTTGTAACTGGTCTGGAAAATTTTCTTGTGAATGTCATCTTCTTTAATGTGTACATAATGATATATTGATCTCAGATCAATCTTCCAGAACATTTCTTCTCCCTTCAACTAATTGAACAAATAATCAATACTCGTAAATGGATACATGTTATTTATGGTCACCTTGTTCAACTACCTATAATCAATGCACAATCTGAGAGTACCATCCTTCTTCTTCATAAATAATACTGGTGAGCCCCATGTTGATACACTTGGACTAATGTATCCCTTTTCCAAAATTTCCTTCAACTGCAACTTCAGGTCTACCAACTCTGGAGTGCTCATCTTGTATGGTTCTTTCGATGTCGATGTGTTGACGGGGAAATCTGTCCGGCCAACAGCAGGGGATCTCCTCGGTAAAAAGTCCCAATTAGACCTTGAACCGTTTGGAATAGGGATCCCGTCCGGGGTGTGGGTCCAGCTATCGCTTATTTCTCCTTTCTTTGGGTCTCGCTTAAACTCTATAAACCTGTGGATACACACTTAATCGAATGATACAAGACATATGATTGATGCATTAAATGTACATATAACACTACGCGTAGCGAGATGAAATAATAAAGCATAAGTGCCGAAGGAAGTGTTGTTAACAACACATCATTAGGGTTATGCTTGTAAGTTGTTTTGACCACAAAAGAAACAATTCTTTATGGAAAAACACCCTTCACTTCCTGAAAGGTTTAAATGGTAATAAAAGTGCTAATAAACAAATTCATTAACATTCATTAAGAAAGCGAAATGAACTCAACCATCATTAAAATCTATTCAACAAACTGTCATGCAAATGTGATATGAATTAAAGATGCAGTTCCTTTAATCTAAAGATATTTAGGAACTGAAAAATATAATACTCATAGTGCTCATACATATTGTTGTTCCTTGAGAAACAATTCCTTGATGTGTACAGGAATCCGTGCTCAAGACATTAAAGATTATGTCACAAAAAATGTATGTCTGTCTCTGTTTATGAAACCTTCAAATATTAATAATATATTTCCCAAATATCAAATCTTTATACGTTCTGCAATGCCACGTACCCTTTATATTGAAGTGAGCGAATGGAAGACGAAGAAAGAAAAGGATTTTAAATTGCCATGCTGCTTAAAACAGAAACTACCATTATAAAATCCTGAAGAAGTGTTTAACAATAAAGCTAAAATAGAGGAGCGCCCATTAAGGATGTTTAACTCTTAGATACATAAATATCAAGAGACCTGCTGCTCAAATCACTCTACTTTATTCACAGATATGGAAACGAAATGATAACTAAGAAAACTCTTCAACACAGATGGAACGATGGAAAATTGCAAAACTTTCATTCATTCAATATTGTTCAGTACAAAAATTAGCCTTCAAGGTCCAAAACTCGGAACCTTCTTCCCTCTTTCAACTGTCTTTAAATACAATATGATCAAAATGGTTTCCAGTAATGAAACCAATTCTAACTAACTCTAACTGCTTAACTTCTCACCTAGTGGAGGTACATGCCTCGTAAAGTTCTATAACATTTACATGACTTCATTTAAAAAATGAAAAAATGTGATAATCCCTAATCTAAGGGAGCTGATGCTCCTGAAACATTGGCTGTCTCAATGACTATTGGTGGCTGAACGGCTACTTGTGGCTGAGTGGCTGGAGTTCCCTTTTCTGTGTCCAAAGAAAATCTTTTGCATTCTTTCCAGAGCTTATCCTGAGTCGTCGGAGCGTTCTTATAACGATGATATTCCAGTGTAAACGCAACAACTTGACTGTGAGTAAGATTACCTGTGAAAAATGTCTTTACCATCCATAGCAGAAGGAAATTCCTTTGCAAGAAATTAAATACCGTTTCTCCCTTCAAAACCTGTGTCTTCTCATGCCGGCCATCTGCTCTGCTTTTTGCAAATATCAACTGATCTTCATAGAATTTCCAGGACATAATCTCCCCTCTCTCCATCCAGCATGAGGGCAAACCTGTTCTCGTCAACTTGTCAAACGATATATCAAACTTCTTAATTATCTCCTTAATTCCTTGTAACCGCTTCTCTGAGGCCTTTAGAAGGTCGCTTTTGATGATCATTTTATTTACTTCTTCAGCATAGAAGTACCTATCCTGTATCTCCATATCTCTTAAGTCTTCATCTGTCTTGGCATTAATAAAATTTATGAATTTTCTGGCCCAATTCGCTCTTTTAATAGCGGCCTGCTTTTCTGATAATAGCTCCTTTTCATGCTCTGAAACAATGTTTTTCTCTCTGGCAATTATATTCATGGAATCCCATTTTGACTGCATCTCTGAAATAATTTCATTCCAGATGATATCCTTAGCTTTAATCAGAGAAATATTTCCCTTTAATTTCTCCTTGAGCTCTTTGATTTCATCCTCAGCTTTCTGTAGCTTTTGTTGGTTCTCTTGTTCTTTTCCTTCCCATCCCTGCATCATCTTGGTAACTGTCACCAATTCTGACTGGGCTTGTTTACAATCTCTTTCCGCCATTTTTAATTATGTGCTTAACTGAATAACCTGGGCTTGAGGGTCAGCTTCACCTGCAGAAAAATCAAAAGTACAAGTATGGTTCTCGATTTGATTCTGTAAGGTTATAGCAGTCTGCTTTACCTTAGTGAGTTCTTCGTCCCTCTTCATCAGCTGCTGTCGTAATTCCTCTTTCTCCTTTTCAACCTCAGCTACTTCGGCTGCCAATGAGTGCTCTGTAGCTGGTAATTTCAACTTTTTCCTTAATGAAGATATTTATGCTTCTGCACTTTTCATAAGTTTTTTAATTGCGGCTTTATCATTCGGATCCACACCGATTTTCATAATGATCTTCTTCAGCTCCTCATTTTGAATTGTTAATGCCCTTGCATTAGCTTTCTCCATTTTGCATTGTTTAATGACCTTTGCTAGCATGTTTTCAGTCTTGACTGCTGTAGCATTGGTCCTGCTCAAATCATTTACAATCAGCTGACCGGTCTGCATGTGAAGATTCATTTTGTCCCATAAGGGGATCTTTTTAACATCCATGAATATGTTTAATTCCTTAAAGCTGCCTGAAGGTCCAAGGGACATTCCTGTCGGATGTGACAGAGCCATCTTAAACTGATCTTTCTCCAGATCCATCATAGTCAGTAATCTGGTTTGGTCAGCAGGTATATTGTGCTCTACTTGTGCTTCTATATTGGCCTTTATCCTCTGGTTCCTTTCCTCAATCTGTGTGAACACTTGCTTCATGGAAGGAGCCTTCTCCAAATGAAGTTCCTGTCTATTAGGGGATGAGGGGCAATCTTGTTCTTCATTGACCTGGAGAGTAAAACCAGGTGAATTGGAGGAATGGTCTTCTGCTAGTTTGGTCCTTTTTTCTTCTCGGGGTTCCTCATCATCGATTTCAATAACATCCTCTCTACCTCTTTTGCTCATCCTTTCCAAAATTGCAGGTGTTTGAATACTGGCCTTTGATGAACTTGACCCTCCTGGATTAGCCAGTTTCTCCAAATCAGGTTTACTTACATGAGTAAATGCAGCATACCCATTCTCGACCCTTTTCTGAGAAATTATTCCATGAGGATCATAGGATCATTTCTCTCCCAACAACAACTGCGTCCCTTCCAATATTTTTGATACTTCTTCAAAAGCTTGTCTTGTGTTGACAACAAAAGGGCCTACACTCATAGGCAACTTGTACATCAATCCTTTCTTCATGGGCAAAAAATGAACCTGATCTACATTAAGACTTTGCCTTATAAATTCCAAAGCAAAAAGTCTCATGGGAACAAAGGTTGGGAGCCTATAAGGCTCAATACTAACTCCATACAGCCTTATCTCAGAGTAATCTTCAAATACAAACCAATCTCCAAATTTACAATTGGGTCCTAACTGTAAGAACTCCTGGGCCTTTGGTAGGAAGCATGGAGGAAGAGTTCCATTCAGAATTTTATAAGCAGTAGACATGAAATGGTCAGCAAATTCAAACAACCCGGCTTCGTTCTCTTCTTTTCTAACCATATCAGTCCAAAGCAAAACTGACTGCTTATTTTTATTACTATCCATTATATTTAAACCCACACTCATGAACTCTTCAACATTTTGATATAGAAATAAGTAAACTACCAATGATGGAAATCTGAAAAAACCTGTTAGAGGGAAGGCGATCAATTGGGAATTTACTACTTCCTGCCAAAAAGACGGGATGTCTAGCACCACCCCTGGTTTCATCATAAGAGCGAACATCCCCAAGACTACCTTATCAATTTCGTGATCATCATCTCGTCCCAAAATCTCCATAATGCAGCTAAGAACTGGCCTATACTGAACACTGAACGCCTCCAAACTGAACTTTCCTACTTCAAATTGAGTTTTCTCTGGACTTGGTATCAAAAACGACATGTAACGATTAAACTCTTCATTTGAAAGCTCCTCGAAATACTGAGCCAACGAATCTTCGGAGAACTGCAATGGGGACTCATCTTTTGGAAAACATAATGCTTGACGCATTAATTGTGTTGAAACCTGTAGGATATTTTCCCCCTAAGAATTCATAACGAAACACTTGCCAGGGTACATAGACGAAACTAACCAAGAAATGAATTCGGGGAAGAAGTGAGTTTTCGGAACACAAGCGGACAACACACCCGAACTTTTCATAGCAGAGAACACAGGGGATTTGTCAGTATTCAGGGTTACTTGGTAATGCAATAGGGGGTGATTGACGGACGACGCGGTATCGTGAACATCCTTCTCGCTATCTAGGAGGGGACTGAGACTTGATGAACCAGACAATGATGTTCGCTTGGCCATGACTGACAGGAATTTGAAAGCAATTCGCTAGGCAATGGATAATGCAGAGGTGGCGGGACGTGGTTAAACAGGGAAAACAGTCACAAATAAATCAAAACGGGACTGAAAAACCCCTTTTATAGGCTACTGAAACCATAATAAATGTAGGAGTGACACGGAGAAACAGTTGACAGTGGATGACAGTTGTCTTCCATCTCGGCTGATGATGTCATGCGGGGGGTATGTGAGTACGGCTGAGAAGTTTGATCCATACCCCCCGTAATCAATCTGAACCGTTGATCACAACTTTTCCAAGATATGACCGATCAACTGCGGGGGGTCGGGATTTGATAACCGACGGGCTAATTCACCCCCCGCAATAGCATATCCGTAAGCTTCTTTGTATGATCGTGACTTCCGCTCAGGAAGATGCTCAGATCTTAACCTTTAAATATATATACATCAACCTAAGGTTGACGACCGCTTCATGTATATAAATAAAAATGGAAATACATTGCGTTTCTCTCTTTTTTATGCTAAAGTATTTAAAACTTCATACTATAGCATATTTTCGACTTCTTATTTTTTTTTATTTTTTCTTTTAAAATTTCAAAATGAAATATAAAAAGGATATGTAGATAATGATCCACAACACATATATCAACATCATATCCACAAAGGGATTTTGCAAAATTCTTGTATTCATACTCCTAATTGTATAATCCTGGTAATACAATGTACTCCGCTCGAGTCCCAAAAATAATATCTTTTCCCAGCTCCCGAAAGGATTATTTATAAGACAAAACTTTCCCTTTGGGCTTCCTTGACTTTTTGTCTTCCTGACCTTTGGGTTTCCTTGCGACCCACGACCTCGGACCATCCGCGACCTACGACCTCGGACCATCCGCGACCCACGACCTGAAGAAATCTGCGACCTGTGACCTCAAGCAGATCTGCGACTTCAAACCATGCGCGACCTGAGACCTTGGACCATCCGCAACCCGCGACTTGAAGAAATCTGCGACCTGCGACCTCAAGCAGATCTGCGACTTGTGGCCTTCTTTTGGTGATCTCCAAATTTTATAGCAGTATTCCTCATCTCACATTCCTTTCCTCGAAAACAGGCCCTCTTGCTTGCTGGGAAAAACTTTGGCTCATTACGCAGACCAAGAACTTCCACTTACAGTCACATAGCTTAGGTTACATGTCTTCATTTACGAATCGTAATGTTAGGGGCATATTTAATTAATTGCAAGAATGAAAATAATAACTTAGACCCCTGTGTGGTCAGGTATTGTGCCACGGCGTGGTCTTCACTAAGATCTGAATATTTGCAGCGGAAACCATTGATAAGATCAAAGATCTTCTGCTTGTGCCATCCCTATAGAATGTGACGAGTTTCTGGTTCCCAGCTTTTGATTTGGTAGGGGACTAGAAATAACCAATATACAGGCATTGTGCGAAAAGTATGCACAAACCATGGAGATCTTTTGGGAAATTAGGTACATCCCACACATAAAAGTTGTGATCATCCATATATAACAACAAGTTTCTGGGGCGCTGCAAAGCTCCACGCGATGGAATCTAGAACATTAAAAGTATGCAGAGTTACGTGCCACATGAGATTTGGATGAACCTTCCCAGTAGTTACCCCATAGTATTCATGTAGTGTTGGATCAAGCAATTTTCTGGCATAGAAAAGAGTCTCTTGCATGAATAGGCGAACAACATCTTTGCCACATGCGCAAGCAACAAGCGTCCCTGAAACAACGAGCCCATAACCTTGATGTATCTTCGAATCAACCCGTTTTGTGATTGCAACACCGAAACGCAGAAGGCAGAGGGTAACAGCAGTTGTTAAGGTATAAAAGGCTGAGGTGTTTCGACATAAATGAGCTTTGACACAGGCTTTCCCTCAATGCCACGGTTCCCATTTGTGATTGGCGAAATTTCTATGGTTGATCTGGCTTTAGCCGCTAGTGTTCCATTTCGCCAGTCCCAAACACCAAGAAAGCCATCATGAAGAGAACCCACGGATACAGGATGCTTCCCATTTGGTGGAAAATACATACATAAAACTCCGCATTTATGCACCTTCAACTCAGCGATACAAGGGCCAGTCAAAAAATCCCTAGAACTTTGTAATTTCACAGTTATAAGTCTGTATACTAATGCATCTCTTGTCTTCGTGCCGAGGTAGCAACAATTATTGCTTTTACTTTTCCAAAACTTTGACAAAAAGGGACCCTTCACATTATAGCAACCAGAAGCGTGCATTGTCCATACTAAAAGGGTCGCAAGTTATAGTTTCCCCCCTATTTTTTCTCTATCACGTGGTGGTGTGACCTCGGTGGAAAATGCAATTCATAGGGGTTGTTGAGTCGCATATCGGATGATCTTTGAAATTTGGGCTGAGGTCTTGTAATGCGACCCAGTGACCCAAGGGAGACAGCAACCTCTTATTAGTTGCAAGGTCGCAGCAGTGGATAACTTTGTCGAGTCCGTGACTCAGCGACTCAAGGAAATTGCGACCACTTGCCAGTCGCAAGGTTGCACAGTGGAAGACTATGTCATGATTTTGGCTCAGTGAATGGTCGCATTTCTACAAGATTCAAACCTCAATGTTGTATCCCTACTGTCCTGACATTTGCGACCTGTCATTTTAAATGATATCGACAAGGGGAGGCTGAGAAAATTTGTATCGCTACCCTTTGAACCGTGAAACAAAAACCTGTAAATCGCATCTCTGGTCTATTTTTCAACATGTGCGACCTAGCGACCAATCGCTCTGGCCACCTTGCCTTATTTGCAAACTGCCCTAGGTGGACAGAGTTATAACAATTTTAGAATGTCGCGGACGTCTGGTGGAAGCAGTCTCCAGGCATACGTTACTGTGAAAATACCGTTGATCGCACCTCTCTCTTGTTAATATTCCTCTATACGCATATGTGCCAAGTTTCCAGGCTTCAATACATCTCTTTTGGAATGTGCCGACCCTTTATTTCTATTTTACATGGCCTGAAAACGCGGCATGCTGAGATGCTACGGACAGGCTGTGCATTAAAATTTTCAGGATTTGGTGCATTAATACCAAACGTTACAAAACCATTTACCCAACCGGCAGATCATATTACCATATGTTCGAAGTCCTTTTAGAAAGTTGACTCACCTCCTCCAGCGGTGGTGGCAGCTGGATTGGCATCAGCAGTGAGACAGACATGTGATATCACCCATGGTATATTCAACAACCCACTCATGAACACCATCTGGCGATTTAACAAACATCGTGGCATGTGAGAAAATTTACCTGTATTATTAGTCTTTGTCCGATATAGTTTGAGACCATAACGCTGCACCGTTTAAAACATGGGTTTTAGATTATCGTGATTTCACAATTCTGCCTCTTGTTTGACTGTACTTGTGCTATAGTTAATATACATTTCCATCATAGCTTCGCTCCATGTTTAATCATAAAATTTGACCACCATATGTATCTGCTCCAAAGACTAAAACTCCAGCATAGAAGCATTTGCGCCCATTTGTAACGTGTTCATGTAGTTCTGCTCCATGTTTTAATCGTAAAGTTTGACCGCTATATATATCTGCTCCAAACGTTTCACCATAGGTTGAAGCTCCACCATCGAAATGTTTGCGCCCATTTGTAACGTATTCATGTAGTTTCACTCCACCATCTCACATGGTTTGGAAACCATATGGTTTTGCGTCTTGGTTTAATTATACAATGTCTAAAACCATAACTTTGGTCCATAGATGTGTGCACGCTATGTAGTTTAGGATTAATAAATGTTGTTTCCCAAAGTTGTGTTTGACATTTGAAACTGTGCCATTTCCTTGCCAACACCAACATGTGTGCTTTCGCATTTATGCTCAGCACAAGAACGCTTTTGGATGAGATTGTCTTTCTTTAGGGAAATATTCTGAGTCTACTTTGTTCACCCGGGCTATACTTCAGGTTAGACTTGCCGAATTGGTGAGAGGTGTTCCTTTGTGTGTACACATCGACATTGAGTTGGTATGGTGCAGGATCTTCAAAACTTCCTTTAAGGTGAGATATCTGCCATCTTCGAAAATACTTCATCTGGTCCCTACGTAAGCAGAGATCATAGAAAATTCTTCTGGTTTATGCGATATGGCATCCAGTATGGACCTTTCCGAATGGAGTGTTTCTAAGTATCCGGTGTACACTAGTGAAGAATGCTTTTTGTTTCGGTGACGTAAAGGTTCTTTCTCTGATAAACATGTATCACACCATCCTCCTTTTAACAGTACTGGTCACTAGCTCCTCCTCCTCCGCTGTTTCACGAATTTGGCTTTGTTGTTGAGCTAAATTTTATTTCCCTCGATGTCGTGACAAAATTGAGGAGTTTGTCACCCGTGGGGTTGACCTGTGTGGAACATTATAACATCACAGTTACTCTTTGAGAATGGTGCCCCTAGATAAAACATATGAGACTAACGAGCTTAAGAGAAGTATTCAAACAACATGCTTAATGACTCATGGTGAGAGGGTTTTTAATTGTCAATACATAAAGTTTCCATTCGAGTACATGCATTGTGATTCCTTCGCACATGGCGCGGCTGCAGTAAGAGCATCTTGCATGATGGTGGGAAGGCTAGATCGAGGCTTGGAATGGGTTACGAGAATGTCATTGACTATAGGCCGATTTAAAACCCTAATGGCTTGGCGAGTAGGAGAGAGAGGGGGGAACCTGAAATTTTAAATATACCCAAAATTTTGGGTGATGTTGTAGTGGCTACAACAAATGGCGAACCACTGGTATAATTCAGCATCTCTGTCAATATCACAACAATAGTTTTAGTTGAGATAGTGATGCAAGGGAATATTGAACAAGTTCTGCGGATACCCTTTGTATTACTTTGGCCTTTACAAGCATGCCCAGTCCTCGTGCCTCAGCTAGGTCTTGCTAATCAGAACACATCAAAGCGGAAGCTCACAGATGCCAGTGAGTTGTTGATGATGTGAAGATCAAGGTAGTGGGTTTATTATTTTCAGGATTTTTGAAGTAAGTTTTTGGTGTTGCTCCATTGCCATCAGGCCTGGACAGTACCCCGATGGAGTCACTTCAAGAAATCGCAAGCATTGCTCCGCTGCCAGCGAGCCTAGTCAGTACCCCGGCAGAGTCGTTGCATCACCTCTCTGCGCAGGAAGCCTTTCTTGATCCTTTACCCTTATTTGTTTCATGTGCTTGTATCACTTATTTTCATGTGCTCATGGCACTTATTTTTCATGGGTGGATGAGGGATCCTGAATTATTTTACGAGCAAGAGAGGTTGTTTCTTGTTTTACAGAAACTGAAAGATATCCTAATTTGGGTTTGCCCTTGTGCCAAACCTTAACATCCCATCTACCACAATAGGCGAAGTGCGCAAAACAGATCATTAAAATTTCAAGACTATGCTGGGCACAAGGCTTAGGCTTACGGGTATTGGGCCATTCAAGCTCATTAGGTCTCCCACAACAACTAGCTCGTATCTTCCCGGCTAATAAGTTTAGACTCATAGGCATCTTGTTGAGAATGTGACTTCGATGACTTATCCTGTGAGGAAGTTGCCTCTTGAGATAGCCACCACAACCTCACACAAACAATGGGGTTACTGTTTCAACAATCAGGGTAACACAAGTCCACAAGGTGGTAGGATTTCAGTGAGGGCTCATGCGATGATAGGAGACATGTCAAAAATTTCAAAGCTGTATGAATAAAGTGTATGACGCTATGTAATCAACGAGGCTCAAGATGCAATGCAACGCCATGTGTGAGAACGATCAACTAGTTGTAGGTGGAAAAGAGGGATAATACAAGCAATGATTGTTTATGCAACAACAAGAAAACTAAAAGATATGAGTGCAAAACATTTGTAACATGATGATGCCTAAGATACTAATCGTAAGCAAAATAGCAGACACACTTTTAAATCATAAAGTAAAAATTTCATAAGTAAAACTAATTAAACTTTGAACTAAAATTTTTGTTAATAGGTCCTAGCTAGCCTACACCTAAACCCTAGTTTAACCAATGATGTGGTTGGGTTATGTAAAATCAGCTTTCCAGTGCAGCCACTGCATTAGTTCCCATCCTACAACAACAACAATGCTCGGGATCAGAGCTAGCATCCAAAAAAGTCCAGTAACAACAAAACTTACCTGAAGAGCATGTGCAACAGCAAGAAGATCATGGATACTTACCAAAGAACATGCCAGAATAGATTGTGCAAGCTGAATTCCACTCTCATCCTGATACACAACAATATTTTCTTGAAACTCAACATTTATAAATGACACACATCCATTCATGCACAATCCTAGGTCTGATGGGCACTGGGTAAGCCATTGCCTATTTGCAGGCACATCCACCGAATAGGGTTGGTCGAGCCAACCAGCAACCTCATTGTGGTGGAGAGGATGATTGATTTTACGAGGTGGAAACAACAAGCATGTGCCAGGAGAACTATAGATACTTGCAAATCCGAGAGCAGAAACCCTAATTTTGAAAACCCTAGTTCGGAGTTGTTTCTAGAATCTATCAAGGATATGAGGATACGAATCCACTTTTAGTGGAGGCTGCAATTCCTCACCGTCTTGAACAAACTCCAAACCTTCGAGTGGGGGGTTTCCCAACTTTGATGGTTTGGCGAGATCAACAGGCGAATGGATGTGATCATGGATTGTGGTGAGTTGCAAAATGTCAGTGGGCTTTGTATCAATTAGGTCAAATGTTTGCGCACTGATATATTGATAATCCAATGTATCAGATTCTTTAGATTTTCCAGGGTGGGGTGAATTCGACATGGTTATGTTGGGAGGAGCATGGTACTTGGGGATCGTCATTTCAGAAACCTTAATCCGAGAAACCCTAGCTAGAGTTGTTTGAGGGGTCTTGTCAGGATCTGTAGAACCTGGGGTAACAACCGGCAGAAGCTGAATCACTTCGATTTTTTGATGGTTACTTGAATCTTCCCAAAGCGGGTTATCGAATTCTGGAGTCTTCATATGGTCGGCAAAGCGATACGAGTGACAGTCCTCAACGGTATGATTGAATATGTTTTCAGATAAGCAGTGATCGCTGGAACCATCGATTTGATCGAGTCGAGTACCTGGCATGTTAGGCTCCCCGGGAGTTACCAACTGGAATGGATCAATAAAGAGAACATATTGAGGTTATCCAAACAGGAAATCGCCCCTACGGCTGTCTAAATATTCCGAGTGAGAAAGATCAGATCTAAAAGATTCATCGATTTTGAACTGTGATTGTGAAACACCATCCGTGTGCTTATGATTGTCACCAATACCAGTATAAGGAAATTTTAAATGTCCCGAAGAATTTTCTGGTGTTGCAGACTCATGAAATAAATCGGGGAATAATGAACGAAAATATTGAGCCGCAGGGGTGTTAACCATGCAAGGACTTTCATCTCGCATATCGATGTCATCCGGAGTGAACAATGGTCTAGTAGGCCTTGTAAGGGAATCAACTTCATCCGGGATAGGAGTCGATTCATAATCAGTATGCGAATCAGATTTAAGACGGTGTCCAAGGAGACATCGAGTGGGTTCGAGGTAGGTTTCATGAACCGGGAGAGATAATGAGCCACTATGGTTTTCAAGCTCTGATTTGACATGGTGAATGAAAGATTCAAAGGTAGTGCAATAGGCTTGATCCTCTTTCCAGTGTCTATCCTTGCTCAGGACTTTCGAGGTCACAACTCCACTACTCGACAACTCGGGAGGAGGAGCAAGAATATCGCAAATAGCAATACTCTCCTTGGAGGCCTGAATGTGGTCTGGACTCGGGGAGATGGACAAGGAAGCATTAGGGACGCAGTCTGAAGAGTTGGAAACTTGTGGGTTGTCATAAAGAATACTAGGATCAGGCTGGGTTGCTAACTGAAATTGTTTAAGGGAAACGAGAATCACATACCTGAACTGTTCACTTAAACATTTCCAATAAACATCCCTTTCAGGGAACTCAAAATAATAATGAACAAATCTGATAGAGAATTCATCTAGAGGTTCCTGAGGTTCCATTCTGATGTCATTTAGCTTTGTCAATACGCTTTGAAAATCGTACCTATGAAAATATTGTTGTAATTCACTGGTGAGTTGTTCAAACGAATGGATGGAAGCTTTCGGCAATGTGCGGCACCATTGCTTAGCGCGACCTTCGAGAGTGAGGAAGAAAAGCAAACAAATCAAACCTTCATTGTCAATTTCGTAGCGCTCACCAAAGCCACAAAAATCTAAAAGGTGTTGGGTTATGGATACTTCGTTTTCACCATCGAATCTTAACTGGGACGAGTGATACATAAGTTCATCGGGGATGAGACATCGAGGCTCATAAAACTCCAAAAAACATCTCGAGAGAATGATTTGGGAATGAGCCATTACAAATATGAGATTAACTGTAGGCTCTAAGGGCTCAGCTTGTCATATGGCCCTCCTTCTAGCGCCAATTCTGTTGACGGGAAAATCTGTCCGGCCAACAGCAGGGGATCTCCCTGGTGAAAAGTCCCAATTAGACCTTGAACTGTTTGGAATAGGGATCTCGTCTGGGGTGTGGGTCCGGCTACCGCTTATTTCTCCTTTCTTTGGGTCTTTCTTAAACTCTATAAACCTATGGATACACCCTTAATCGAATGATACAAGACATATGATTGATGCATTAAATGTACATATAACACTACGCGTAGCGAGATGAAATAATAAAGCATAAGTGTCGAAGGAAGTGTTGTTAACAACACATCATTAGGGTTATGCTTGTAAGCTGTTTTGACCACAAAAGAAACAATTCTTTATGGAAAAACGCCCTTCACTTCCTGAAAGGTTAAAATGGTAATACAAGTGCTAATAAACAAAGTCATTAACATTCATTAAGAAAGCGAAATGAACTCAACCATCATTAACATGTATTTAGCAAACTGTCATGCAAATGTGATATGAATTAAAGATGCAGTTCCTTTAATCTAAAGATGTTTAGGAACTGAAAAATATAATACTCATAGTGCTCATACATATATCAACATCAGATCCACAAAGGGATTTTTCAAAATGCTTGTATTCATACTCCTAATTGTATAATCTCGGTAATACAATGTACTCCACTCGAGTCCCAAAAAAAGGATCTTTTCCCAGCTCCTGAAAGGAGTATTTATAATACAAAACTTGCCCTTTGGGCTTCCTTGACTTTTCTTCTTCCTGACCGTTGGGTTTCCTTGTGACCTGCGACCTCGGACCATCCGCGACCTGTAACCTCAGACCATCCGCGACCTGCGACCTCAGACCATCCGCGACCCGCGACCTGAAGAAATATACGACTTGTGACCTCAAGCATATCTGCGACTTCAGACCATCCGCGACCTGCGACCTCGGACCATCCACGACCCGCGACCTGAAGAAATCTGCGACTTGCGACCTCAAGCAGATCTGTGACTTGCGGCCTTCTTTTGGTGATCTCCGGATTTTATAGCAATATTCCTCATCTCACATTCCTTGCTTTGAAAATAGGCCCTCTTGCTTGCTAGGAAAAACTTTGGCTCATTACGCAGACCAACAGCTTCCACCTGCAGTCACATAGCTTAGGTTACATGTCTTCATTTACGAATCGTAATGTTAGGGGAATATTTAATTAATTGCAAGAATGAAAATAATAACTTAGACCCGTGTGTGGTCAGGTATTGTGCCATGGCATGGTCTTCAATAAGCTCTGAATGTTTGCAGCGGAAACCATTGATAAGATCAAAGATCTTCTACTTGTGCCATCCCTGTAGAATGTGACGAGTTTCTGGTTCCCAGCTTTTGATTTGGTAGGGGACTAGCAATAACCAATATACAGGCATTGTGCGAAAATTATGCACAAACCATGGAGATCTTTTGAGAAATTAGGTACATCTCGCACATAAAAGTTGTGATCATCCATATATAACAACAAGTTTCTGGGGCACTGCAAAGCTCTGCGCGATGACATCTAGAAAGTTAAAAGCATGCAGAGTTACGTGCCACATGAGATTTGGACGAACCTTCCCAATAGTTACCCCATAGTATTCATGTAGTGCTGGCTCAAGCAATGTTCTGGCATAGAAAAGAGTCTCTTGCATGAATAGGTGAACAACATCTTGACGCAGGGCTAGCCTGCAATACCCAGGATTTCCATGTATTTGTACATGACAAAATACATCTCAGTAAATGCCCAATCAAAACCTCCAATTTGAGACATTTTCACCCACTGGCAATCTCAAATATCATGCGAAAGCTTATCTTTTAATTTCTGGCAAATTCACAAGTTATCATTTGAATGCGGAAACATTTCAGTCATATGTTTCAAAACCATAAACCCAATGACTCAAACATTGAATGTTCATATATATCAAACCCCATAAGCCTTTACATACAGATTAAAGTCCATCAACTATAACCCAATTCCCCAAATTCTGAAACATTTCACACCCAATTACCACAGCCTTCCATAAGTCAATGCCATCATCATAATGGAACTCCATCTATACATGAATTCTTGAATTGAGGAATTAATTCAATGCACTACAATTTCTCATGTTTACAAAATTCATTGGCAATTTAATAAACTGTTCAGACTTAGAGTTGCAATCTATATGTGTGCTCTTTACCAAGCTCAAATCCAACCAATTGAATCCAAATTTCATACCTGTTTATCCACCAATAACACAGGTTCTCTGCAATACCAATTCACCCTCTGTAGTTGCTGTGGAACTACAATCTCAAATGTCAGCATTTGATCTTAAATCTTCCGGCGCTAAGGCATAAGAAATCGATGTTTAAAATCGATTTCACTCAAGAGTCAATCATAACTCTGTCTGCTCTGAATTAACTTCATAGACTCCAATTTCTTTGCTGTATTCCAAGAGCAACAGCCCTTTCCTGCAATTACAATCAATTAATACACAGAGTTTAGTTCTGCGCTTCATAAGCTCTGCGTTTTAAACTACTCTTCAGTCGACTTTCTGCAAGATATATATACATACAACTCTGCGTTGGATTTAAACAATTTCATCCGACTGCTTTTCATCTATCAGGAACTTAGATTTGCAGATCCTGAACCTGCAATTTGAATTCAAACACAATTTTAAACACATCTCAATCAAAATTCCATTAAACAATTCCGCCCTCCATGAAGTCGACTTTCCAAGTCTAATTGAGCTCCGTTTGAACGTGTTTGACTCTACGTCTTGTACACAAACCGATCACTCAATAACTTTGAACACAAATCGATACATTCAACGCTAAGATCTTCAATCATGGCGATCGATTCACAATGAATCTGGCATTTAATAAGAGATTTTATCCAACAGACTTAACCGATTCCTGCATTTAACAATTATAATATCGATCCACTTAACAGAACAGCGCTTTCAACTCAATGTAACAAAATACAGTCCTGAAAGCTGTATTCATTCTGAAAACTACGTTCTTATACTGGACTGAGTTAAAAGTCTGCGCCCTTCATACAATCACACCATAATCCATTCAGATCTAAAATCCAGCTAACCGATTGTAACATTCTAGCAAACAAATGTTTGACCTTTATTAATCAAATCTTCGATCTATCACCCAATTCACAATATTCTATGGGTTTATAACTGTGATACCAGATATCCAATATCTGAAAATCGATTTCAGTGTTGTCTTTGAAGGTTCATCAACTAATATTGGTAATCCTTGCCTACAATGTTCCCATATTACAATTTATCCATGCGCCCACCATTATCATTCCACAAGAATTAATGCACTAATTAACCAGCAAATACCAGCAAATTCACTCTTAACACGGTAATTGACCCATACATGAATTGACCAAATTAAGGCGCATAACTCAAAAATCACACTTTCATAAAAATGAATATACTTACAAACTTTTCTTCTTGGCAAAATATTCAATGTTCATGGCCCTTACAATTTTCCAGAGGCTTACAGCCTTGGCTGTCCAAGCCTGTTCTCAATCACTCTTACACTAACTCACAATCTCTTCACATGCCTTTGAGGCTTGCTAAATTTATACAATTTTAAAAATGATCTAATTTAATGCTCAATCCCCTTAATATATCAATATCACTAAAATATCTCAACAAATCCTATTATCTAGAATCTTATCCCTTTATATCCTTAACTAACCAAATTCTCTCATATCCTTTTAATTAATTAAAAGGATATTTACAAAATCCTCACTTCCTCCTATTTTATTTAAAATAACAAATTAATTAATAAAATAAAAAATTGTCATACCCCCTTTTCTAACATATTTACAAATAAAAAAAAATGCCCTTGATGCTCCTGCATCACATCTTTTCCACATGCGCAAGCAACAAGTGTCCCTGAAACAACGAGCCCATAACCTTGATGTATCTTCGAATCAACCCATTTTGTGATTGCAACACCAAAACGCAGAAGGCATAGGGTAATAGCATATGTTAAGGTATAAAAGGCTGAGGTGTTTCGACACAAATGAGCTTTGACACAGGCTTTCCCTCAATGCCACGGTTCCCATTTGTGATTGGCGAAATCTCTATGGTTGATCTGGCTTTAGCCACTAGTGTTCCATTTTGCCAGTCCCAAACACCAAGAAAGCCATCATGAAGAGAACCCATGGATACAGGATGCTTCCCATTTGGTGGAAAATACATACATAAAACTCCGCATTTATGCACCTTCAACTCAGCGATACAAGGGCCAGTCAAAAAATCCCTAGAACTTTGTAATTTCATAGTTATAATTCTGTATACTAATGCATCTCTTGTCTTAGTGCCGAGGTAGAAGAAATTTTTGCTTTCACTTTTCCAAAACTTTGACAAAAAGGGACCCTTCACGTTATAGCAACCAGAAGCGCACACTATCCATACTGAATGGGTCGCAATTTATAGTTTCCCCCCTATTTTTTCTCTATCGCGTGGTGGTGTGACCTCGGTGGCAAATGCACTTCATAGGGGTCACTGAGTCGCATATCGAACGATCTTTGAAATTTGGGCTGAGGTCTTGTAATGCGACCCAATGACCCAAGGTAGACAGCGACCTCTTATTAGTCACAAGGTCGCAGCAGTGGATAACTTTGTCGAGTCTGCGACTCAGCGACTCAAGGAAATTGCGACCACTTTCCAGTCGCACAGTGGAAGAATATGTCATGATTTCAACTCAGCAAATGGTCTCATTTCTACAAGGCTCGAACCTCAATGCTGTATCCCCGCCGCCCTGACATTTACGACCTGTCATGTTAAATGATATCAACAAGGGGAGGCTGAGAAAATTTGTATCGCTACCCTTTGAACCATGAAACAAAAACCTGTAAATCGCATCTCTGGTCTATTTTTCAACATGTGCGACCTGGCGACCAATCGCTCCGGCCACCTTGCCTTATTTTCAAACCGCCCTAGGGGGACAGAGTTATAACAATTTTAGAATGTCGCAGACGTCTGGTGGAAGCAGTCTCCAAGCATATGTTACTATGAAAATACCGTTGACCGCACCTCTCTCTTGTTAATAAACCTCTATATGCATATGTGCCACGTCTCTAGGCTTCAATACATCTCTTTTGGAATGCACCAACCCTTTATTTCTGTTTTACATGGCCCGAAAACGCGACATGCTGAGATGTTGTGGACAGGCTGTGCGTTAAAATTTTCAGGATTTGGTGCATTAATACCAAACGTTACAAAACCATTTACCCAACCGACAGATCATATTACAGTCTGTTTGACATCCTTTTAGGAAGCTGACTCACCTCTTCCAGTGGTCATGGCACATGGCTTGGCATCGGCAGTGAGACGGACACGTGATATCACCCATGGCATATTCAACAGCCCACTCATGACCACCATCTGGAGATTTAAAAAACATCGTGGCATGTGAGAAAATTGACCTATATTATCAGTCTTCATCCGATATAGTTTGAGACCATAACGCTGCGTCGTTTAAAACATAGGTTGTAGATTATCGTGATTTCAAAATTCTGCTCTCGTTTGACTGTACTTGCGCTATAGTTAATATAAATTTCCATCATATCTTTGCTCCATGTTTAATCATAAAATGTGACCACCATATGTATCTGCTCCAAAGACTAAAACTCCGGCATAGAAGCATTTGTGCCCATTTGTAACGTGTTCATGTAGTTCTGCTCCATGTTTTAATCGTAAAGTTTGACCGCTATATATATCTACTCCAAACGTTTCACCATAGGTTAAACTCCACCATCAAAATGTTTGCGCCCATTTGTAACGTATTCATGTAGTTTCGCTCCACCATCTCACATGGTTTGGAAACCATATGGTTTTGCGTCTTGGTTTAATTATACAACGTCTAAAACCATAACTTTGGTCCATAGATGTGCACACGCTATGTAGCTTAGGATTAATAAATGTTGTTTCCCAAAGGTGTGTTTGACATTTGAAACTGTGCCATTTCCTTGCCAACACGAACATGTGTGCTTTTGCACTGATGCTCAGCATGAGAACACTTTTGGATGAGATTGTCTTTCTTTATGGAAATCTTCTGAGTCTACTTTGTTCACTCGGGCTATACTTCAGGTTAGACTCTCTGAATTGGTGAGAGGTGTTCCTTTGTGTGTACACATTGACATTGAGCTGGTATGGTGCAGGATCTTCAAAACTTCCTTTAAGGTGAGATATCTGTCGTCTCCGAAAATACTTCATCCGGTCCCTACGTAAGCTCAGATCATAGCAAATGCTTCTGGTTTATGTGAGATGGCATCTAGTACGAACCTTTCCAAATGGAGTGTTTCTAAGTATCCGGTGTACACAACTGAAGAATGCTTTTTGCATCGGTGACATAAAGGTTCTTTCTCTGATAAACATGTATCACACCATCCTCCTTTTAACAGTACTGGTCACTTGCTCCTCCTCCTCCACTGTTTCGTGACTTTGGCTTTGTTGTTGAGCTGAATTTTATTTCCCTCGATGTCGTGACAAAATTGAGGAGTTTGTTACCCGTGGGGTTGACATGTGTGGAAAATTATAACATCACAGTTACTCTTTGAGAATGGTGCCCCTAGATAAAACATATGAGACTAACGAGCTTAAGAGAAGTATTCAAACAACATGCTTAACGACTCATGGCAAGAGGGTTTTTAATTGTCAATACACAAAGTTTCCATTCGAATACATGCATGGTGATTCCTTCGCACATGGCGCGGCTGCAGTAAGAGCATCTTGTCATGATGGTGGGAAGGCTAGATTGAGGCTTGGAATGGGTTACGAGAATGTCATTGACTATAGGCCGAGTTAAAACCCTAACGGCTCGGCGAGTAGGAGAGAGAGGGGGGAACCCGAAATTTTAAATATACCCAAAATTTTGGGTGCTGTTGTAGTGGCTACAACACGGTGCTACACCTGGTACCAACTCAATGGAAAAATTCAGTTCTCTATGAGGTGGAAACTCTGAAATATAAGCGGGAAATAAAGCATGAAATTGTTGTAAAACTGGGTACCTTCTCAATACCTCTACGTCCTCAACATCCTTACCTTTATCACTGGAAATATGCATTGCAAATAACACACACCCTTTCATGCAACTATGTTTCACCTGCATAGTTGTCACAATTCTAACTGATGTTCATTTCCTCTTACACTACAAGACTCTATGTTCTCCATTGTCATCCAAACATTCAATGGCCTTGTCATAACAATCCACTTTGGTCCTATGAAGGTATAGCCAATCCATACCCAAAATCATACTATATGATCCCAATGTAAATACATTCAAATGTGCTGATGTAGGCATAACATTTACTTCAAACACACAAACTCTTACCCAATGATGAACTCACTTCTTTGTACTTGTATCCAATTGCACTAACCAAGATTCTACATGCACTTATTTATTAAAAACACACTTATGCACGAGGTCAGATTTAACATAAATATAATTAGATCTAGGGTAAATCAAAATAGAAACAACTATATCACAAACCTTACCATCCATATCAATGATATATCCCTAATGATATGCCTTCGTATTATCCAATGATGCATAGATCTAAGGAACACTCTGACCAACATCACAGACTGTCTGTGCTTCCTGAGAACTATATATATATAAGGTATACCACCCTAATGTTGTGGACAATATCTCCTGCGATGATCTTTGCCAAAAGTCAAACATTGTATAGGCTTCCAACCTGCACCCTTGTTCTACTCCTCAAACTAAAATCCCTGCCCTTTTTTCAAATGCATTGAATTTCTTAGGTAGTGCTACATTCTCTTTATTACCTATTTCCTGAGGCCTTGCTCACTCTTTTCCCATTTTCCTTTATTCTTATCATTACATTTCCAGTCTTCCTTAGTCTCATACTTGCACTTTGATTTCTCATAACAATGCTTTAGCTTTCGATGGCCCCCTCCAGTGATCTGGGTTCATAAAAATAAATCTTGTCTTTGAATTCTATCAGAAACTCGTTGTTGAATCTCTGAATCTTTGCCTTATCATTCTTGAGGTAAGGCACATACCTCAACAAATCTAGAAATTAGATAGTGTACTCCTCATCGGTCATAGAGCCCATCTTTAGTTCATAAAACTCATTTTCCTTGTCATCATAGTACCTCTCCGATAGATACTTATTTCTGAATAGTCTCTCATATTCACTCCAAGTCAAATCCTCCTCATAAATATCTTTGATGTTCTTTACATATTCCTAATAGATATCTACTTTACCTTTAAGAATGAATGTAGTTATTCTTCCCTTCATGTACTTTGAGTAATTGTGAAATATAAAGAACTTATTCATTCCAATCAACCATGCTTCTGCATCTTGTGATTTCTTCATTTATCCATCAAATGTAGGTGGCTTTGCTTTATTGAAATCCTCCGGCAAATATTCCCTATCACTCCTCCTGTAAGGGTGATAATGATGACGACCATGATACCTATAAGAACAAGAACTAGCATAGTGTTTGTGTCCATCACCTCTCTTGTTTGGTGTATGTTATGAAACCAGCTCCAAAAATAGAAGAAAAGAGAGATCCTTTATTGAAGACAAAACCTTGAGGTGGGAAGCCTCCTTTACATTACATAAATGAATAATTCTTGGATGATACAAATGACAAAACCTCCTTCTATATATAGGAGTCCATGGGGTCACAATATAATCCTAGCCGACCTAACAATAATAATGTAAGGGCACAATAATAACAATATTGGGGTTACAGGGGTACAGAAATAACAATAAGGGGGTTATACTAACAACAACAAGGGACTATACTAGTAATATCAGGATCTGCATTGCCCTCTGTTACCATTGTGTCCTCAAGGTTGAGTGGCTCCCATGTAATCATGGTGAGGTAGTTCTTCACTTGATGAGGAGTTAGGAGTATCATTGTGTTGTCAGTTCTTGGTTCATGGTGCCTTGATTCTAATATAATTTCCTTCTCCTCAAATTCTGAAGCAACATTGTTTGAGCAGAATTTGTTATTCTAGCCTTCTTTAAGCATGAAACATGAGAAAACTAGATTGCACTGAAAAGGCAGGAAAGCTCAAATTTGCATCTTTGTAGTATAAATGTTTAGCAGCACAGGACCATGTTAACTGACATTAATTATATCACTGCATGAGGACCTTTTTGTGTGATTTTATTTCTCAAAATAGCATTATATACATCAAAACTTCTCTTGTTGCAATGTTGATATGTATGTTGTTTCATTCGATTTTGTGCCAAATTTAGGTTATCCTTTAAGAGTTGGAGAACTTCTTGTTGACGCTTGATGTGATCTTCCACTGCTTGAGATTTAGTATTTTCTCTTAAATATGATGTGATGGACGGTGGATGATATCCATAAAGTGCCATAAATGGGGTCATTTTTGCTGCAATATGGAAGAAGTGTTATACCACCATTTAGCGAGAGGCAACCACTTGACCCATTGTGTTTTCTTAGCAGATACAAAAAAACAAAGATATCCTTCCAAAAATTTATTCACTATCTCAGTTTGACCATCATATTGAGGATGATAAGATGAGCTATGAGATTTTTGAGTACCCAAACAAGAAAATAATTTCGTCCAAAAATTTCCAGTAAAAATGGGATCTCTATCACTTACAATAATCTTTGGGTGTCCATGTAGCTTTTGAATTGTTTCCATAAATGCAGTAGCAACTGTACTTGCTTTAAATGGATGAGATAATGCACAAAAGTGTGCATACTTGGTAAGTCTATCAACTACCACCATGATGACACTCTTTCCTTCAGACTTAGGTAAACCTGTGATAAAATCCATTGAAATATCTTCCCAACATTTGCTTGGAATGGATAAAGGTTGTAGAAGACTCGGGGTCCTAATTGTCTCAACTTTATTTTGTTGGCAAACCAAACATTCCGCCACAAAATTTTGAATATAAGATTTAAGGCCATCCCAAAAAAAATTATTTCTTCAACCTATGGTAAGTTTTTAAAAATCCTAAGTGTCCTCCTAAAGGAGAAGTGTGGAATTCCAAAAGAAACTTTTGTTTTAGCTGGGAATTCTTACAAATATATAAGCAATCTTTGTACCATAAGTAATCATTTTTCCAACTAAATGTATCAGATGTACTAGGATCTTGCTACAACTTTTGAATGAGTGTCTGCACTTCTTCGTCCTTCTTCCATTCATCCCTTGCTTCGGTTATCCAATCTTGTTGGATAATAGAAATGGCACAAAGCAATTCTTCCACCTCTTCATCCTTTCTTGAGAGCGCATCTGCAACAAAATTTAGCTTCCCTTTTTTGTAGATGATTTCAAAGTCATAACCCAACATCTTTGTGACCCATTTTTGATGCTCTTCTGAAGATAGTCTTTGTTCCAAAAAGTGTATAAGACTATCATGATCAGGTTTTACCTTGAAGTGTCTTCCCATTAGGTAAGGTTTCCATTTCTTTAGTGCATGTAGTATTGCCAACATTCCCTTATCATAAATAGATTTATGTAAATACTTTCCTTTGATTGGACAACTTTCAAAAGCAATGGTTATTCCTTCTTGCATTAAAACAACACCAATTCCATTTCCCGAGGGATCACATTCCACGATAAAGGTTTTTGTGAAGTCTGGCGTAGCTAAGACAGGTTCTAGACACATTGCCTCTTTAAGATGTTCAAAGGCCTTAGTTGCTTCAGGAGTCCATGAAAATGCATCTTTCTTCAATAATGTTGTTAGAGGTGTTGCTATTCTACCATAATTCTTAATTAACTTGTGATAATACCCTTTTTACTTGAGAAATCCTCACAACTTCTTTATGGTTGTGGGGACTTTCCATTCATTAATGGCTTTAATTTTGTTTGGGTCTACCTTAACACCCTGGTGAGATACAATATGACCTATATATTCCACCTCTTGTACTCCAAAGAAAAATTTGGATGTTTTTGCATATAATTGTTTCTCCTCCAATAGTTTGAGCACCCTGTCAACATGTTGAACATGATCCTTCTAAGGCCTATTGTAGATTAGTATATCATCAAAAAATACTAGCACAAAATTTCTAAGGAAGGGTTTGAAAATGGAATTCATCAACCCTTGAAATGTAGAAGGTACATTGGTAAGGCCAAAAGGCATGAACAAAAATTCATAATAACCCTCATGAGTTCGAAATGTTATTTTCAGAATATCTTCAGTCTTCATTCTAATTTGATGATATCCTGAATGGAGATCCAACTTGGTAAAATAAATTGCTCCATGTAATTCATCCAATAATTCATCAATCAGAGGAATGGGAAATTTATCTCTAATAGTGAGATTATTGAGCTCCCTATAATCCGGACACATGCGCTATGATCCATCCTTCTTGTGCACCAATACTACTGGATCAGAGAAAGAACTTTGACTAGGTTAAATTATACCGGCCTTAACATTTTTGCAATCATACGTTCAATTTTGCTCTTTTGGACATACAAATATCTGTAAGGCCTGATGTTTGGAGGAACACTTCCTGGAATCAAATTAATAGAATGATCATGATCACAAATAGGTGGGAGTCCCTTAGGAGTTTCAAACACCTTGGAATGATTTTCCAAGGCTTTTTGGAGATCTGGAGAAATATATGATTTTATGTTGGAACTTCTAGTGAGCATAATTATGAAATTACGCCTCGTTGTTCTTTCTTCAGAATATTTGTCATGAAATTAAAGCTTATTATCTTTCCCGACTTCCCTACAATACCCTGTAATTCGATTTCATTTCCTTTTGAAAAAAAAATCAAGAAAAGTTCTTGAAAATTAAAAGTTATCGTCCCCAAAGATTGTAACCATTGTACTCCTAGTACAACATCAACACCTCCCATAGGAATGGAAAGAATTGGACTATTCAATACATATTCACCTCCCATGGTTAGCTTGATATTATGGAATTTTCAAGAGAAATTTATAGTTCCTCCATTTGCAACCATCACTTGACATTCTGGTGCTAGGTATAGGAAACAATTCAATTCCTTGGCTACCTTACAATGAATAAAATTATGGGTACTATCTAAATCAATCAACAATATTACCTTTTTCTTCTTTATATGTCCTTCTATCTTGAGAGTTCGAGGAGTGGAAATTCCTACCAATGCATTACATGATATAGTTGGACTCATTGCTTCTTCTTCTAGGGTTGGTTTTTGGTGTATATCATCTTCTTTTGAAGTTTCTTGTTAATTTTCTTCCTCCTTTTCACAATCTATGTAAAATAATTTCTTCTCAACACACTTATGACCTTTAGTGTATTTTCTATCAAAACTGTAGCAAAGCCCTTTTGCTCTTTTTTCTTTCAATCGTTGTCGTTTCAACCTTATAGGTTGTGGAACTCTTGGAGTAGCAACACTTCCATATTTAAATATGTGAGTGGTAGAATTTCTTGTCACCATAATTTTACATTCATTTTTTCTTTCCAACCTGAATTCCTTCTCCAATGAATCAGGTTCCCAAATGCAAACTTCATGTTGGATGTTATCCTTTAAATTCCCTATGAAGACATCAATCCTGTGTTCCTATATTCAATTTTTGGAAGTCCTCATTGTGCACTGAACCCTTTTGTTTGAGATTTATCAATTGGCTAAAGAATGTGTTTATCTTTGTATCCTCATCATGTGCTATCATTTCCTCCGTAAGAATTTACCAAGTGACATTTTTTTTACGGGAGCAAAGCCATAGATATCATAAAAATTTATTTTCTTCTAGATGTAAAGTTTCAATGCGTACCTTTTGTGTGTTTTGCACATTATTGAAATCAAAATACTGCTCCATCTGTAGTATCCATGCTACGGTATCCATGCCATCAAACTTCCTCATATCCATTTTTAGAATATGGTGGTTCTTCCCTCTAACATTAGAGTTTATGAAATTACGATTAACATTTATTTATTTCTCATCATGAGTTTCCTCGACTATCTTTTTGCCATTAGGAAACATTTCTTGTATCCACTTTGTCAAACCTTCCATGTCTGCTTTTAGATCATTCTTCATGTTTTCCATGTTGTCTTTCATTTTTTCTTCCATTTCATCCATATTATCTTCCATTCCTTTCTTCAAACCATCCATCTTAGCTTCCATGTCTTTCTTCAAAACTTCCATTTCATTCTTTTTTCTCTTTGCGAGAGCGAAATTTGGTGCACCTGCTCTTGTAATTTTGATGTCATGTTGCACTTCTTCATTTTCATGAGTCATAGTAGAGACTTATGAAGGCTTAATGGGTGTTGAATTATTTTTAGGGGGGATTTTAGAACCCAATACTGATATATATTCTACAATATGCACTTGGAATCAATTCAAACTGATTTTTCACACAAGACTTATGCAATTCGAAAACAATACACACCTTTTTCTTGCTTTTGAGGATCTCAATATTGAAACTGAATTATCCTTGTGATTTCGGATCTTCAATATTATAAATCCGGCCCTGCAGTAGCCCTCTGAATCTTCTTTCAAATTCCACAAGTCTGACCTGATTTGGATTCTTCAAGACAAAGTTATGCCCAATCTCCAACAATGACATATTTATGGACTAGTTTCGTAGAGAAAAATTGTGTGGCGTGCCACATGTCATTGTTTCCTCCTTCAGGTCTAAAATTGATATAAAAGAAACTAA
This sequence comes from Pinus albicaulis, assembly GCA_034641835.2. NCBI lineage: Eukaryota > Viridiplantae > Streptophyta > Pinopsida > Pinales > Pinaceae > Pinus > Pinus albicaulis. Next base: position 1,045,596,309 of record CM076584.1, on the reverse strand, counting down.
AGTTTATTTACTTGCAGCCATTTTTACAGAATTCCAATCCGATGCTCAGAGAGAGAGTTATGACAATTTTTCGACGGTCACCTCTTTGAGATGAAATTCGGGAGCCTGAAAAAAACCCTAATTTCCACAAATCATATCTCCGAAAATATTGTGAACCAAGATCTAAAATTTTTACACGATTTTCCTTCGGATTTTAGCTTCGCGTGATAAAAATTTCAGATTCTAAACCTTCTTAGAAAAAAATTATAGTGAAAATTCCACAACGATCTATTTGGATAAATGAAACCCTAGAATCCAAAGCTCTAATACCAATTGTTCTGAAACCAGCTCCAAAAATAGAAGAAAAGAGAGATCAATTCCTTAGAAATAAGCCACTTTGAGGGGGAAACCTCCTTTACATTACATAAATGAACAATTCTTGGATGATACAAATGATAAAAAACTCCTTCTATATATAGGAGTCCATAGGGTCACAATATAATCCTAGCCAACTTAACAATAATAATGTAAGGGTACAATAATAAAAATATTGGGGTTATAGGGGTACAACAATAACAATAAAGGGGTTACAATAACAACAATAAGGGACTATACTATTGATATAGGGATCTAATAGTGTATTTAAGAACCTGCCATCCCTAACCATATCATCTCTATCTTACTTGTGCCCACTGTGAAATCTACTTCCATATGCCCCATTAGTTTTGTCCTCCTGTGCATAGTTGATTTGGAGTGGTCCCTGTCTCTGTAATTATGAAAAACTCTGAAGAATTGTTGCATTGACTTCTATGTGTTTCCTTTGTGCCTGCATGATTTTATCATTGTTTGCATTACAACTCTTGATTTATTCCTTAAAACTACTCAATGTGTCTGCTAACTTAGAAGAGTTCCCAACACCACGCTCCTCATCTGATTCATAGGGAGAATATTTGTAGACTACCATATTTCTAGTCATATTTGATCTCTTCTTCCTACAAGGTATATTATGTCAGCTAAACCAAATCATAAACAAACTAGCGTACCATAGTATAGTTCGGGGAGGATGTCTCGTCTACAATACTGACCATATTAACACAATAAATATATATATATATATATATATATATACACACACACACACACACATAATCAAATCAACATATAAACATATTTTCAGTAATTATCCAATTATCAATGCATGAATATGCTAACCACATACCATGATTTCATGCACAACAAATAACATCCAACCAATGTATGCATAAAAGCATATAGACACTGACACATGCAAGCAATGCACGACCGACATATATTCACAACAGTTACATTAAAAAATGACACAATCAACTTTCATATGGTGACACTACTACAATCAAGACCAATTCCATGCATACACAACACACACATAGACCACCATCACAAGGACCTATATGAAACTGACATGTGCATACAAAAATGCATTCATCCAATGGGAATGGAAACTAGAAATCACCCAAGGAAGACAAAACCATGCTCTAATGTCACTCTGTAACATCCTCCTCCCACATCTACCCAAGTAATCGGCCAACTAGGGTAAACATGTGACGAAGAGTTACTATGATATGATTCAACTCCCTATTATCAGTTAAGGAAATGGAACCGATGGAACACAACCAACTTGACCTTCTACACATGCAACAAAACCCCCAGGGGCCATCCAACCCATCCAAGTGACTAGCCCCAAATAAAATTTAGCAATTCAAGCTCCTAGAGTCGCATTCGCTACCTTTCTAAGCCCTACAAGCTATTGAGAGTCCCAGTTTCTCCCATGAGCCTCCGTGAGTCCGACTATGGCCTTTTTCTACTAGTGCTATGACAACGAATACAGAATTTAAGGTTGAATTCTAGGGCTAGGACCCAGTCACTTCCCAAAACTTCATGAAATTTACAGAAATGAAATGAAACATATAGACAATGATGCCAATGCAAGTTATTGAACAAAGACTTGATTGGACCCCTAATATCCATGACAAAAATTTTGTCAAACATGTCACAAATATGCATTCTACAAGTTTAAACAACAGATCTAAGCATAGGGGTCTCATACTTATCTAGGAATCACTAAGAAACATTGTTGTCTCATCAAAATAATTGAATTTGAATTACCTTCTATTAAGCCATATATTCATCATACATTCAATGATTAACCAAAACATGATGAGATACATACATTATTACTGCCATAAATCTCACTCATAACCAACATATAACCAATAGAAAGATCAAGGATATAATAACCATATAAACCACATATCGACAAGTATATTTACCCATAAATTTCCAAGTAAAAGATCTATTAATAATGGATCCAAAGGCCAACCAGGTTTGGGACTTCCATGTTCCACCCGACCATAAAATGGCTGAGCCAAATCTTGCTTCAACAAATCACTCCCATGCAATATTCCAAGCATGAATGTGGGATCTCTTGAAACACATCAAGCACAACCAAACCAAGGCTTCCAGAAGCCAAACAACGTCAAACCTCAACTAGTGATTACACCTCATGGTCAGATATCACTAGCCATCATCATATCAGTCTCTACCCAATTTTCCAGGGCACCAGAGTGTTTGTTCCAACCAGGGCTTCTAGTACTAGTAACTCAACCCACAATAGTTGTCGGCCTTCTAGAGCGTTTTTCTAACCAAGGCTTCCAAAACTAGAAACTCAACCCACCAAGGGCTTCTAGAGCATTTTTCCAACCAATGCTTCCAGGATTAGTAACTCAACCCAAGATATTACATACCTTCCAGATCATTTGTCCAACCAAGGCTTCCAAGAACTAATAACTCAACCCACAGCCAAAGGCATAAGAAAAAAAAGAAAGAAAAAAAATCTGCAGCACAATGGCTATCCAAGAAATGGAAATGCTATGAAAAACCATTGTCAATCCAGGAAATCCGCCATGAAAATGATAGATAATAACCAAATAATCACATGCATATGTCATGCATGAAAAATCTAGTAAGAGAATCATACATGCAACTCGGTACCTGCAATAAAATATCCTATAGTTGTTGATCCTAAAGTCCTCTTGTGATTTCCTACTTTTCCTTTGCCTTCTTACTCCAAATCCCACGTATTCCACACTCCTCCAAGAGTTCTCCAAGAAAACTCTAAGCATCCAAAATTATGAGAGAGAAAGAGAAAATTAGAGCTCCAAAACTGAACTCATAAAAAGCCAAAACTGACAAAAGCCATGAACTGATCCTCAGAAGCCTTTTTCTTAATGAGGTCTCCATTTTCTTCATTTTCCATTATTTTCCTTCATTTTCCTCCTCACATGAAACCTGTGACATTTCACCTTCATTTTCTCCTAATTGTCTATTATTTTCATAAATAAATTCGAATAAATGCCACTTTATCTTTCCAAAGCCTTTGCCATTGCCTTTTCCAATTTCCATAGCCATAATAAACCAAATGGACACCCGCAATAGGATTTTTTCCCCAACATTCAGTTTGGAATAAGTGTCTCATGGCCATGGTTATTATTTTTCCTTTATTAACTTTATTTACATGGAATTTTCACCAGGGATGTTACAAATACAAATGACTGGTTGAACGCCCACCTGTGGAATGAAGCCAAGATCCACATCCCAATTTAGCATTTAATGCGAATTCACTATCATCCAACCACCCCAGCTCATGCAACGAATGGGTCTTGTAGTAATGGTAGGTGGGATGCATTGCAAAGTCACTAAAGCACAAGTCAAAAGAATAAAATTTGAATTCAGCCTGATAGCAATTCGAGTTAGATGTTAGTTAATAGTGTGATGTGGCCTATCACTATTTTATTAGTCAGTTAATTCAAGTTAGATCAAATTTAGTAAGTTGTGTACTAGTTGTTTTCTAAAATCTAGCAATCTAATTGAGTTAACTCTAGTGTTTATTAGTTAATTGATATCTAGTTCTAAAATAGAGATAGACTTGAGTTTAGTTAAGCAATTTTACTTTTTGTTAACTCAACTAACTCTCAGTTAACTAGTTCCAACGACTAAAATTAGCTCTAGTAGGTCATGCAATTTGAATTTCGTATTGAGTTTAGATGAAGAAATATTTGTAATTTATTATTGTACAACAAGTTTTGTGTATAGGATTGAGAATTGAGTAGACCTATTTATTTTTGGGATCGTGCAAGGAAATAGGAGAAATTCCTATTTTTTTGGGGTTGAATTGTGCTAGGAAATAAGAGCTTCCTTGCAGGTTTAGTTGTCTAAGTGTTGGGAAATTCTTGAGAAGAGTTGATCAGTATTGTAGGGGCTTTAGGCTTGAAGAAAATTGTTTGTAATATATCATATTGTTCAGTTGATAATACAAGCAAGAGGGGTTTTTCCCAATTGAGCTCCCCATATATATTTGTGTTCTATGTTTGATTGTGTTTCTATTCATTATTTTATTTCTGCAGAATTTTGGTAGAGAAATATTGTGTCTTTTGCATATAAATTTACTCTCGTTATATGTTGCAAGGTTTCAAGGATTTTCTACATTGTATCAGAGCTAGAAAAAGATACATGCCAATTTTCTTGATCAGATTAAAAACGCATTGGAGAGAAGATCAGTTAGTGCAGGAATTCTACAAGTGTAGGAGTCATGCCATCCTATGGTTTGAGAACAGAGCATACCCTAGAAGGGACTTCAATTTATTTTTTTATGTAAGGAAAAAATGGAGGTTGTGTTAGATGATAATGGGGTTTTGGAGTACATCAAGAATAATATTTCTAAACCTTTTGCATCAGATGCAGAATAGTTGACTCAATGGAAAAAGGGCAATGCCAAAGCTAGGAGGATGATCCTAGAAGGAGTTAGAGACCAAATTGTTCCAAATTTTCATGGGAAGAATATAACATTATAGATGTGGAAGGCCCTTATTCATCTTTTTGAAAGTTGTAGTGATGCCATAAAAATAGCTTTGAAGGACAAATTAAGGAACATTCGAATGGGAAAAAATGATCCCATTGTTACATATATATTCAGGTTTTCTCAAGTGAGTGATAAACTTGGAGGTGTTGGAGAGATAGTTTCACCATTAGATCTTGTGATCCTTGCTCTTCTTTGGCTTCACAAATCTTGGTATAATTTCTAGGATGCAGTGAATGGCAGAGATAAACTCCCTAATTGTGAGATATTGTGGTTAGATCTTGTGCAGGAAGAGATAAGGAAGAACACAAGCGATAGAGTCTCATATAGGATAGAAGATGAGGAGAAATTTTCTTTATTTAGAAAAGGGAAGAAATCCAAGGGAAAGAAGCCAAACCGAGTCTAGTTAGAATGGTGGCAAGGAAAAGAAGCCAAACCGAGTCTAGTCATAATGGAGGCAAGGAAAAGAAGGATATTAGCAAGATCAAGTGTTTTCATTTTCATGATTTTGGAAATTTTTCATTTTCATGAGTTTCAACATTATGCTACAAAATTTCCAAACAAGAAATCTAACAAGCATGAGAAACAATAGGGTGAGGAGAAGCATTCTCTTCCTAATTAAGATTGGATTTATCTTTGATAGCTTTCATGGAAAGGTCAGTTTGAGGTAGTGAGTGGTACATTGAATCGGGGGCTTCATTTCACATGACAAGGAATAAATAATTCTTCATTGGGTTGGAGGAGAAAGACATGAAATTTCATATCAAGCTTGGATATGATGGAAGATAAATGACGAAAGAAGTTCATACAATGAGCTTTAAGAGGGATTTGAATTCCCTTATTCATCTCAATAATTTTTTATATGTTCCAGAATTAAAGAAAAGCCTTGTCTCAGTAGCAGTCCTTAAATAAAAAGGGTATGATGTTATATTCAGTAAAGGGAAGGCCTAACTGAAGCATTCATATTCAGGACAGGTTAAGCAGATTAGTGTCAGGATCGAGAACCTATACAAATTTGAGGTTGATGCATGTGTATCCTTAAGCAACAAGGAAGAGATTTCTTAGAGTAGAGATGTGGTGGTTAAGCGAGAGAAGGATAGATCTCTCAAGATGGATCCTAAACCAGTATCTTAGTTTTACTCTAAGCTATTTGGAAGTTGGGTTATCCAGCAAGATGATGATCAGGACCATGACCCAGGGCGATTGGAGGAAGCCACTCAATCAGATACTTCTAGTATTGGAAGAGTACAAGCCAAGTGGGCAAATGATTTAGTTAAGGGAGATCAAAAGAGAATTGAGTTCGCCAAATTCAAGAAGAATACCGTGATGGGAAATAATGGGTCCTCAAAATAGGCTATGTATAATAAAGCATAGAATTATTCTAGTTCAGAGGTAGTAGTTGTAGCAATAGATAACTTGGTAGAGTTGAAGACAGATCCAGGTGGATAGGGTTCTTCCAAGAAACCCTTTCTCGCTAAGAGGGAGTGTTGAAATTGTAGCAAGTAATGGCTTCTTTGACTTTTTCCTTAGCCAAAGATGATAATTCAAATTAAGTATCATAGATACTTGATTTACTTGTCAGTTAACATGTGTGATGTGGCCTATCACTAGTTTATTGTTAGTTAATTCGATTTAGATGGCTTTCAGTGCATTATGTACTAGTTGATAGCTAAAATTTAGCTATCAAGTGGAGTTAAACTCTAGTGTTTGTCAGTTAACTGATCTCTAGTTCTAGAATAGAGATATACTTGAGTTCTTGATTTTAGTTGAGTAGTTTGATTTTTTGTTAACTCAACTGACTCTCAGTTAACTAGTTGCAACTACTAAATTTAGCCCTAGTAGGTCATGCAATTCAAATTTCCTATTGAGATTGAATGAAGTCATATATCTATATATTCATTGTACAAAATATTTTTTAGAGGCTTGAGGATGAAGGCATAACTTATTCTCTTGGGAAATGAGCAAGGATAGGATAAATTCCTGTTTTTTAGGGGGGAAATTTTCACTAGGAAATAGGAGCTCCTAGTAGGCCTTATTTTCCTAAGTGTTAAGCAATTCTTCTAGAGAGTTGATCAATATTGCAGGGGATTTAGGCTTGAAGCAGATTCTTTGTAATAGATCATATTGCTCAGTTGATAGTTCAAGCCTGAAGCTCCTACAATATTAATCAAATATCTACAAGACTTTCCCAACACTTAGGAAAAGAAGGCCTACTAGGAGCTCCTATTTCCTAGAGCAATTTTGTCCCTAAAAAATAGGAATTTCTCCTATTAATTCCTTGTGAAATTTCCAAGAGAACTAGCTTTGTCTTGATCCCCAAGCCTCTACACAAAATATTGTGTACAATGAATAAATATGTTTGTGCCTTCATTCAATCTCAACAGGAAATTTGAATTGCATGAGCTACTAGGGCTAAATTTAGTAGCTACAACTACCTAATTGAGATTCAGTTGAGTTAACACAAAGTCAAACTACTCAACTAAACTCAAGAGCTCAATTATATCTCTATTCTAGAACTAGAGATCAGTTAACCGACAAACACTAGATTTTAACTCCAATAGATAGCTAAATTTTAGCTATCAACTAGTACACAACTCACTGAAATCCATCTAACTCGAATTAACTAACAATAAACTAGTGATAGGCCACATCACACATGTTAACTGAAAACTAACTCAAGTATCTAAGAGACTAAATTTGAATTAGAATATTTGACTAAGGCACAAGTCAAAGAAGCCATTCCTTGCTACAATTTCAACATTTTTCCTTTGCTTTTATTAACAAATGTAATATGTAGTGTTGCTTCTTAGTACCTCCCTCTTATGAAAAAATAAATTGATATCTAAATTAAAGTAGATGAAAATGTTTTCTTTATTAAAATCATTATTCAAATATCATAATTCCAATAATTGAAACTATGTGAGAGAACTAAAGTTGGATTTGAATCATAAGTTTTAAGCTCTCCATTTTTTGATGGAGTAATATAGTGATTAATTTATATATTTTATATGTTTTAACTATTGTTATTTGAATTATTAATTTTAATTTTATTGTATTTATATTAAGGTAGAGTGAAATAGTTTTTTTATGGTTTCCAAACTTTGATAAAATTCATAGAATTTGTTTAAAATTTTCAAAACTAATTCAAAATAAAAAAATTTCAACTAAAATAAAAAACAATATAACCTACCTTAGGGCGGGTATAAAAATGAGAACCCTTGTGGGTGAATGTGATCATATAACTTAGTTATATAAATTAGACGATTTAAGCACCACAACCTTGGTGGAGGGGGAATCACATTACTAAAAATCTATTGGTACATGATAACATAGTTCTATGAAGAAAGGGTCAACAAAAATTAAATAATTAAAATATCAATTTTATTTTTTTTCTAAGTAAAAGTAATCTATTAACAGTGAAAAATTATGTACAACAGGCCATAGCCATAACATTGCCTAGAGTTGTGGCATGTTTAACAGGAAAAACCAGAGATGAACACTGCCCTACAGGAGGGAAACCAGTGTGAAATAGATAACTACAAAAAACCCACGCAGGGGAGTCATAGAGTTCAGAAATTGGATAACCAAGATGGCAAAAAACTGTGACCTGAAAACAAAGACAACAGAGAAAAACAGAGACAAGCCCAAAATTAAGGGCAGAAACAGCACAAGAAAACCTGATAAGGGAAGTAGTGCTACTCATTAGGAGTTTCTTCTATGACCCTGCACCACCATTCATCCGTCATCCCATCCTTCGTGTACAGATCCACAATTGACTTGACCACCTGCCTGGAGGTAGAAGGGAGTTGTTGCGCGCTCATTAGAACTTTCTCCTTCTTCTCATCGCTCGCTTGACCATCATCCTTCAACACCTCACGCGTGTGCTCCAAGCCTTCCTGCGCCATAGAAAGCTCCTGCACGTCCTTGCGTTCTGAAGTCTGCGTAGCTGTGCTTTCCATCCCCTGCAAGCCCAAATTCACAGTGGGAAGTGACCCAGGGTGCATATCCGAGGACAAAGCGGCAGAGTTGCTTTGCCCAGCAAATTCAGAGTTGGGGCCAGCCTCACATGGTTCTTCGTAGAAGGCAACAGTGATGGAGGAAGTAACTCGAGGACGATTGAGAGAACAGTCGAAGGAGAAACGTGCAAAGTGAGTCTAAGCAGGGATGGAAAGAGGGATGGGAGAATCAATGCGAAGTCCAGAGCGGAGCCGACTTCCTCGCGAGGGACTGGTATGACTGTCAAAGTGAGTAGAAGACACAGAGGAAGAGGAGGGTGAGCGTCATAGTTGGCGATGAGTGGAGCCTCTACGGCATCGCATCCGATGCCGAAGACGCATCATGATTTCTGGCACGGGGGAGGAACCAGGATGCAAAGGAGTGGCCAAGCTTACAGAGGATTGAGGAGCATGAGAGTGCAGGGAGAAGGTGGCAAGAAAACAGACACCTGCGAGAGAAAGATGAAGATTTTCTCCAAGGTCAAGGCAACAATTGACCCTGCACCTCTTACCAGAGGATGTGCACAAGCTGGAGAGGCCTGCATCCGGGGAGCATCTCTGAGCAATAGGCACAGGAGAATTCTTCAGGCCAGAGCATCTCTCCATTGTATGAATCCAAATGACAATGCAACGGTACACCAGCAATAAACCAGCAGTAAGTTGAGTTGAAGGACGAGCCATCCCGCAATGAGCAAGATCATATCAGAGATCGAAACAAAGGTTGAGACGAGCGCCAGGCATTAATGCCATTAAAATCCAAGCAGTCATGTTTAAGTGAGCTATGACAGTTTCCTCGCGGTTGGGCATGTGGCTTACCGTCCTGCCGCACCCCCATCCCGTCATATTAATCTCTTGCATCGGCACCCGCATCCGGGAGTTCTGCATCACTCTGGACCAGTTTTCTGCATTCCTTTTGCTGATCATAGTTCTGGTTGATGTCTATAGTACCTGTGAGAAGATTATGCTCATTGTCAACTCCTAAGTTTGCAAGTAGATCCGCAACTTTGTTGCTCTCCCTTTTAGTGTGCTTGAAGAGGAGAGCTCTGTTGTGGCGGAGCCACCATTCAATATCCTCCAGATGCACTTCCAGTCTCCAGCTATTGGAAATTTTGTGTGCATGAGCCCCATTTAGGAGTTGAGTGCCTATGTTGATAAGAATTTGGGAATCCCCTTCCACCTCCAAAGGGTGCAGCTCAAGACGCTGAGAGAGAAGCAGTCCCTACCAAATACCTTCCATCTCGGCTGAATTGTTCGTGTCCCAGCCTAGATTTCTGAGATAGATAACAATGGGGTTGCCAGTGCGATCTCTGAAGATGCCTCCATATCCTGCTTTTCCAGGATTCCCTTTAGAGGCACCATCTAAATTGAGTTTGAAGGTGTTCATGGGAGGAGGTATCCATGCATTTGTGGCAATGTTTGAAGTTCTAGGACTTCTGTGCCCCAAATCACCATTGTGTATTTGAATATCCAAATTGTCCCAAATGGCCTTTTCTTTGGCCAATGATGGATAGTCTTCAGTAGCCCAGGATTGTAGGTTCAAGGTTTCAGTAAGGTTGAGACAGAAGTTCCTCCAGATGATATATGTGGGAGTTTTCTAATCCTTGAAAGTGCGCCTATTTCGCTCTTTCCAGATGGTCCATAGAAGGAGCCCTGGGATTATTCTCCAAAGTTGGTTTAGAAGTTCACTTTTATAAGGTTTCTGGTGCCAATTTCGAATGCAGTTGAGTATGTCCGCAGAGGGCCTACAATTCTGTTAGCAATGAAAACTTACTTTCTCCCATAAATTAGTCGCCAGCGAACAGGAATTTAGGAGATGTTGTTGTGTTTCCTCCTGAGAGTTGCAATTTAGACAGATTGAAGGACCATGGAAGCTTCTCTTCCTTAAGTTATCCCAAGTGAGGATTCTTTGATGTCCAAATAGCCATAGGAATAATGAGACTTTAGGCCATACTCCAGAGCTCCAGATTTTTCCCTATAGAGGATCTTTAGGCATAGGATCCCTGCACAAGATTTTATAGGCTTCCTTGGTGGTGTAGGATCCCTTAGGGGAGTATCCCAATCTATGTATGTCTCTGTTGTTTTAAGTCTTGATGCATCTATTTTTAATTTCTGTGTTTAAAGCTCCCTTTGTCTTCTCATCACTGTTCCTTATTATCCTTTCTGCCTGTTTCCACTGCCTATAGCCCTGCTCGGTATTGTCTGTCCATTGTTGCTGAACAGTTTCCAGTTGCTGCATATCCCATTCTGGGCCTGGAGGTAGTCTATATAAGTTGGTGAGTTTTTGGAATTTATCCCAAGAGTCCGTCCAAAATCTGGCAGAGCTTCCATCTCTTTTCTCCCAAAAATTGTGTTGTTGGATGAGTAGGAAATGTTGTTTAGCTACGTTCCATACGAGAGAGCCTTTCTCCATCGGAATGAATCTTATTAGTTCTTCTTGTGGTCTGTGGTTTGCATACTTGGCTGTCCAGATGATAGCCCATGGCTTCTTGGGGTATTTGAGCCAATTCCACCAAATTTTTGCACTCATGATGGCATTGCTGTGATTAGGATCCCGCAGTCTGATTCCTCCTTGTTCCTTTGGTTTGCAGACCGTAGACCATTTAACCAGAGCCCATTTATGGTTGGTACCATGTGATCCCCATAAGAATTTCCGATGTAGGGCTTTGATCCTTTTGAGTACCCATTTTGGTGCTGCCAAGATGGAAAAAAGATACAGAGGCATCGCCTGTAGCACAGATTTTATTAGTACTAATCTGCTAGCAATGTTTAGAGTTCTGTGAGTCCAAGAAGAGAGACGGGCTTCAAGTTTTTCGAGGAGCCCTTGCCAGGAGGTGTGTTTTGGGGCTGAATCAATTAAGGGAGCCCCCAATTAAGTGGAAGGGAGTGAAGCAATGGAGAAGCCAAGAATGCGGGCAATAGCAGATTGAGTGATGGGAGGGGTATGAAAGAAGAAAATCTGGGATTTGGCGGTGTTGATGCTTGCTCCTGAGGCAGCCGAGAAGTCATTCAGGAGGGACTTGAGATGGGAGGCTTCCTGAACAGAAGGGTAGCCAAACAACATGTTGTCATCCATGAACTGCTGGTGAGTGAAAGCTGGGGATTTGTGGACAGAGATCCCTCGTAGTAGTTGGGATATAAGGGCATTTTTAAGGTGGCGACCCAGGCCTTCAGCCGTTAAGACAAAGAGGAAAGGAGACAGAGGGTCCCCCTGTATGATGCCACGAGAGGGACAGAAAGGACGAGAGGGAATTCCATTAATGAGAATGGAGAAGAAAGAGGAAGATATAAGACTCGAAACCCAGCGAATCCAAGTGGGAGAGAAACCAAAATAAGATAACATTTTTTGAATGTAAGTCCAGCTTACTTTATCAAAGGCTTTGGAAAGATCAATCTTGAGAATCATACCTGCTTGTTTGGAGTTCTTGAGGGAGTGTATGATCTCGTGAGTGAGGATAATGCCATCCAGAATTTGCCTGCCTTCCACATATCCGGATTGTTCTGGCGAGATGAGCAGAGGCAAAAGCGGTTTAAGTCTATTAGCAGTGACTTTAGAAATAAATTTCTAGATGACATTGCATAGAGAAATTGGTCGGAATTTGTCTGTCGTGCTGGTATTTTCGTCCTTGAGGATAAGAGCGATGAAGGTCGCATTCAAAGAGGGGAGAAGCCAATGCATAGATCGTGATTCCTCCACCACCGACCAAACCTCATCTTTGACAAGGTCCCAGAAATTGTGAAATAATGTGGTCGTGAAGTCATCCGGCCCTGGAGCTTTTCCCTCTTTAAGCTGCTTCATGGCCAAGTCCACTTCTAAAATCGAAACCGGGTGAAGAAGGAGTTCGTTGTGCTCTTTCGTGATTATCTTAGGAATGTTTTGTGTTATTTTTTTTATGGCAGCCTGTCTGTCCACCAGGCGCTCTTGATGCACATCTTGGAAGTGGCGTATGAACTCCATTTCGATCTCGGTGTGGTCTTCCAGTCTTTCCCCATCCTGATTCTTGATGAAGGTAATTGTATTATGCATTCGCCTTTGAATGGTTGTTCTGTGAAAAAATTTAGTATTTCTTTCTCCCTCCCTCAGCCATCTAATCCTAGATTTTTGTCTCCATAGAATTTCTTCCTGCTTAGCTCTTTCCTCTAATTGTGAGTGGAGAAGTTTTTCCTGTTCCAGAGATCTTTCCATATAGCCATATGAGATGATTTGTTGTTGGAGATCCTTCATTTCTTTGCTGAGGTCCTGCTGAGCCTGGAAGATATTGCCAAAAGTGGTGTGATTCCAGTGCTTGATATGGGCCTTAAGGTGCTTAAGTTTCTGTTGGAAATGAAACATTTTTTACCCTTCTAGTGGCCTGAAGTTCTTCCAAAAAGAGCTGATGAGGTCATTGAAAGCGGGATGATGGAGCCAGAAGGCCTCGAAGTGGAATGGACGTCACGTGGAGTTCCCTGGTCTTTGCCATTGAAGGGAAATCGGCCAATGGTCAGAGCCCGTGTATGGGAGAATGGAGGTTAAAATGTCTCCACCCAGATGGACAGCATTGTCAGTGATAAGAAATCTGTCAAGCTTGGAGGCAATAAGTTGTCGACCAGCTCTTCGATTGCTCCAAGTGTGGATGCCATTGCAGAATTGAAAATCAATCAACTGGTTGTTTTCTATGAAGTCTTTGAAGTGGCCAGATTCTTGCTCCAGTCTGGTTCTGCCTCCCTTTTTTTCCTCTAGCTTGGTGATCATGTTAAAGTCACCCCCTAGGATCTAGAGAGGATGGATCCTGTTAAGATTAAGAGCCTCTATGGTATCCATAAGAGCAGTCTTGCTACCCACTTCCTGAGGGAAATAGACATTGGTCAGGTGTCCATGCGTGTTGGTTCCTATGATGTGGAAGGTAGCTTGAATGATGTGGTGTGACGCATGGAAATCTATGAGAGAGATGGCCTGTGTGTTCCATGCAATGGCTAACCCTCCAGAGGCACCCGAGGCGTCAACAGAAACAGATTGACATCCAGGCCAAGCTTTGGAGAGAATGTTACCAAGAGTACTATTGCTACATTTTGTTTCTTGCATGAAGAATATTTGAGGCTGCTCCTGCTTTATCATGTTTTTGATCATTCTTAGTTTGCCTGGACTGTTAAGTCCTCTTACATTCCATGAAGTGAGCTTCATGATTCACTATTTGGGAGAGGCTTGTAGTACTTTTTCAGCTTAGCATATCTACCTGAGTCAACCAGGATTTTACCTATTGTGATAGTCCTTTCCAGATCTGTTTTCCTCCCGCGTTTCTTGGAGTCTTTAGGGATCTGTTTGCCATCCCATCAACTGCCTGGCTGTATTCCCAGCTCTTTCTGCCTAAAGGCTCTGGAAATAATAACTTCTAGTGTATCGAGATGATGTTCTTGTATCTTGTCAAACTCTTTCCTTCTGCAGGCCTGTTCGAGCTTAAATATGTCTAGCCCACTGAGGTCTATGATTTCCAGTTCCTCCTCCATATTCTGAGCTTGGCTTGTTTCTGCTGTGGATTGGCTAGGAATACATTCGACATCCATACCGTTCGATTTCCAGTCTGGAATCTTTCATCGAAGTATCAGAAAGCCCGAGCTGAGCCTCCAGCGAAGGAGGTAGGGTGGAAGAATCTGGCGGTGGGGGAGGCGAGGTATGTTTGACAGCTTGAGAGTCCAATGTGTGGGCTTGAGGGGTGGGGTTGACAGTAGTAGCCAGAGCTTCAAAGTTGTTGCTGGTGGAGGGGTTGGAAGAGGTGACAGGAATGGATTTTTTCCCATTCGAAGGTTTCTTATGAGCTTTCTTTCTACTGGTAACTTTAGTGAATCCTTCTGGAACAGAAGAGCCTGGGATATCAGAGGCCTGGGGCTTGACATTGAGCGGACAGTCTCTAAAAAGATGGCCATGAATGTGGCATCTGCGGCAGCAGAAGGGTACATGTTCAAAGTCTAAGGGTTGAATCCACTCAAAATCATCATGAAAGATGCTTACCGAATCAAGGAGGGCTTTATCCAGGCGCATGTAGACGCAAATACGAGCATAAGAAATATATCGACGCAGCTTTGTCTCCTCTGCAATTTTGATGAACTCCCCCAGCCCCTTGCCTATATCTTTTAATGATTATTCATCCCAGTATTCCAAGGGGAGCGAGTACAGCCTGATCCAAACTGGAGCCCAACTAAAGTCCTCCTTGTCAGGGTTGAACCGTTCCACCCATTCCCTTAGGTATAGGCCCACCGAGTTAAAGAAATAAGGGCCTTCATCTAAAACCCTATTACGATCCTCAATACAGTTAAAAATGGCAGTGAAAAAGCCCTTAGGTCCCAGCTGAAGGGTGACATGCCCTTTAGGTTTCCATTTGGCCGAGATCCACCCTTGCAGAGCTTTTTCAATTGGCCAAAAGCTAATGAATTTGCCAATGAGGGCATGATCTCTCATGTACTATATTTGACCGTTGATTCTGTGACTTGGGAGTTCGATTTTAGGCCTCTCAGCCGCTATTGGTTTGCAGGTTGTTGATTTCACCGTGGGCTTTTCTGTTTTCCCAGCTTCTTCATCATGTTCTACAGTGCTCCGTTCTGTTGAGGTGTTTGTCGTGTCGAGCAGCTGGGCATCATTGTCCCTTGGATCTGATTGATTCAAGTCCGCATTCTGCGAGGGTATCTTCTTGGCTTGCTTGTCGTTATTTGTGGGGGAGGACCGTGCATCCCCCCCCGAAGGGCCTGCCATTGCTGTTGATTCCTTGCCAATCCGTGGTGTTCTAGAATGGAAGAGCCAGAGTAAAGCAGTGGTCACAGAGTGTCAGATGTTACAGTCGCAGGGTTTGAGCGGGCACCCTAGCAGAGCAACCATCGCTTGCTGAGACCGAAGAGAAGTCCGGAAAAATTTAAACTATCAATTTTTTATGATTAATAAAATATATAAATAGAAAAAGGTTAGAAAACATTGTTATTAAAAATAATACAACAATTAGTAGAAAGCAAGTGAGGAATGATCATTGTTTAATAAATTTTTATTGTTAAAAGTAAGTATGATAATGAATGAAAATAAAATATTAATTATGGAAAAAATCTTTTACAAAAATAATTGTATAACAGAATTAAAATAGAAAATAGTTATTTCTAAAATTAAATAAATTTGAGGACACTTTTGAATAAAGGTTTATTTTATTTTATTTTTTAAAAATTTTAATTCTTAAATCTTGATTTTAAACCACATAAAACTAGACATCCACCGATCAAAAATTAGAAAATTCAAATTTAAAAAATTCAAAAGTTAATTTTCAATTTAAAAAAAAAAAAATTAATATTTAATTTTACAAAAACTTTAATAAACTTTGCAAATAGTTTTTAAAAATTTGCAGATTAATTAAGAGTCAAAGCATTTTGAATCAAACTCATTACAATGTACTTTTCCGATGACAGGTATACAAATCCATTACTTAACACATTTTTATTATTACATATTGTATTATTATAAAATTAAAAAATATTACTCAATCCAAATAATAAGATAATAAATTGTCAATACATCAAAACTTTTAATGAATATAAATTAAGTATATAATGTTATATATAATAGATTATTCCACTTCTTAGTCCTTGCCTCATCAGGGACTATAGAACTCAAATCACGGTCAAAGCCCGTTGACTATCAATTATTTTCCGAGTTTTTGTAATTTTAACGAAAGTTTCGAGAAAATGTTGAATATTCTTATTATCCCATCAATTCAAATATCATTTTGAGTCAATATTTATTCCTTCATAGTTCACATGAAGCTAATTGAGTATGTGGATTTGAGGCATGGACAAAAATCTAATTTTGTGAGTGACGATTTTATTAATGAGTTCTCTGAGACGATTATACCTAAGTTTGCTACCGCTTTTCCCAATGATGCCAAATATTATGGGGATTCCAAGTGCCTTACATAAGTGGGGTGGAAGTAACAACCCCTGGTTGATTTCCTATGTAAATAAAAATAAGACCAAGGTCATGGGGCACATATTCCAAGTTGAATGTTGGACAAAACATAGTGATGGGTATCACTGGCGAGTAATTAATGGATATGGAAATTGGCAAAGGAAAAGTGGAAATAATTGGCATTTATTTATGAAAATAAAAGAAAATAGGAGAAAAGGAAGGTGAAGAGACACATATTTTCATGCGAGGAAAATTGAAGGGAAAATGAAGGAAAATTAAGAATATAGAGGCCTCAATTATAAAAAGTCTTATGAGGATTAGTTGTCTGCTTTTGACAGTTCAGTTTTGGAGCTCTCTTTTATTCTCTCGCTCTCTCATACTCTTGCACATTTAGAATATTCTTGAAGCATTCTGGGAGCACTTTGGAATACATTGGATTTGGAGAAAGAAGGCAAGGGAAACCAGGAAAGCACAAGGGAACAAATGGATCAACAACTATAATTGGATTTCTTTGCAAGTAACAGGTTGCATGTGTGATTTCCTTGTTGATGTATGGATGAACAGTATATGCATGTGATTTTATGGTTATGTGTTTTCATTGGCATTTAGGATTTCCTATATTGACAATGATTTTAGCCTCATCTTTCCATTTCTTGAATATCCATGGCGTTTTTGGTTTTTCTACTTGATTTTTTTTTATTAGTGCTCATAATTATGTATGGTTATGGGTTGGAACAAACGCTCTAGAATCCATGAAACAACTTGGGTTGAGTTACTATTATTGGAGCCTAGGTTGGGAAAAACACTCTAGAGCCCTTGGTGGGTTTAGTTATTAGTCCCTAGAGTCAGGTTGGACAAACACTATGGAGCTTTGGAAGGTATGGGTTGAGTTACTAGTTCCCTAGAGCCCTGAACAGCTTGGATAGAGACTAATCTGTTAGTGTTGGTGATGTTTGACCAAGAGGTGGTTTGGCCTCTGTAAGACTTGGCTTGGTTTTTCTTAGTTTATTCCATGAGATCCCACATTCATGCTTGGAATATGGCGTGGGGGTGATTGGATGAAAGAGGGATCTGGTTCAGCCCAATCTATGGTTGGGTGGTAAATGGAAGTCTTGGACTTGGTTAGCATATTCATATGTTACTAAGAGCTATTATTCTATTTTGATTCATGTATATTTGTTGGCAATGTGTTGGTGATATTTTGGCTGGGTTGCCATGGTTTATATGCTAGTTATCTTTTGGTTATATGATGTGTATCATTTATGGCTCTTGTCATAAATTATTTAGCTATTGGTTGGTTGATGATTATATGGAATAATAAGTGTTGTATAAATTTGGAGAGGGCATAGGGCCTTCTCGGTAATTCTCATATGAATCTCATAATTTTATGATCAGATATACATTCATGTCATGTAGCTTACATGCTTTCCTTGTGTTTGACGAAATGTTTATTATGTTCTAGGAAGTTTAGGTTGAGTTATGCCTTCAAGTTTGTATGTTTTCCTTGTTGTCACGTAACCAATGATTTGAAGAAGTTTTGGGAAGTTCTAGGAAGTGATCTGGAGGCTAACCTAGAATTTAGGCTCAAATCTCGAGACCACACCCTATGAACTGGACAATTTAGGTCACAACCGCACCCAAGCAAGCTTGTGCATGTGGTTGGAGGCATATAAATGCATGAAGGCATTGTCATGCATGCAGTTAGGGGTTAAAGTGTGTGAAAAGGAACCCTAGATCAGATTTTGGTTAAATAGGGTGGTTCTTTGGCTTTTAAGTGTCCTGTAGCCCTCAGGGATGAGGTGAGTTGTTAGTTTGTGGTCAATTTGCCGGTTTCAATTCCTTAACTAGAGCTAAGAGGTTGATTCATTTCATAGTAACTCTTCGTCTCATGTTTACCCTAGCAAGTTGGTGAAATTGGGTAAATATGGGAGGGGTGGTTATATATTGGTATAATAGGGAGTTTCTATTCTCTTTGAGTGATATTTGATACTACAAATTAGTATTAGAGCTCCCAGGTTCAAGCACTTGGATTAGATGGGCGAAATGTGTTTTTCATGCATGCATGTTAGTTGTCTATGTGTTCTTTATGCATGCATTTTGATGGTCATTATTGTGGTCTTGTGTCATCGTGATGTTGATTTTGAGATGATTGATATGTTGATGTCATTATATATACATATGTTGTGCTAATCCGGATTTATTTTGTCGACAAAATAGCCTCTCCTAAACTTCATTGAGGTATGTTTGATCATGTTTATATTTGGTTATCTAACATGGTATGCTTGCAAGAAGTAGAAGATCAAGATGACTAGAAAAATGGTGGACTACACTTCACATGATTCTCCCTACATATAAGATGAATAGCATGGTGATGAGTGCTTTCTTGACATAGTAGATACATTGAGAAGTTTGAAAGAAGAGATCAAAAGTTGTAAGGCAGATAATGAAAGAATCATTCAATCACAAGAAAGACTTTGCGGGGTGCAAAAGAAGCAAGACAAATTTAATGTAATCATTCTTCAAAGTATTTCATATTTGCAGAGACGGGGACTAGTTAGGATCAGTCATGGACGAGAGGAAAGGAATAATGGGGCATATGGTAGCAGGTATCAATCAGGATACAAGTTTGGCAGGTATGACACAGTCAGAGAGGGTTGGTTCTCCGATACACCTGACAGGAGGGGTAATGACCATGGGTTCTATTCTAGTTCTAGTTCAGAGAGACAACATCGTCATCATTGTCACCATCCATATAGGAGGAGTGAGAATCAATTATTTCCAGAAGATTTCAAGAAAGAAAAGCCTCCTTCATTTGATGGAGAAATGAAAAAATCAAAAGATGTAGAAGCTTGGTTTCTTGGGATGAGGAAGTTTTTCAAGTTACATGATTATTTAGAAAATGTGAAGGCCAGGATAACTACTTTCGGTCTTAAAGGAAAAGAATAAATTTGATGGGAAGATGTGAATATCGTAAGAGGAATTCGAGACGAGGAGCTAAATTGGAGTGAGTTCAAGAGAATTTTCAGGAAGAAGTATCTATCTCAAAAATACTATGATAACAGGGCAAAGGATTTCTATGAGTTGAATATGGGTTCTACTACCGATTAGGAGTATACTAGTAGAGTCTTGGATTTTTCAAGATATGTGCCTTATCTTAAGGAGGAGAAAGCAGAGATTCAGAGATTCATCAGCGGATTTTCGGTATCATTCAAAGACAAGATCAATTTTAATGAGCCTAGATCATTGGAGGAAGCCATCAGAAATTTGAAGCACTATTATGAGCAATCGAAGCACAAGACTGATTCTAGGGAGGATTGGAAGGGTAGTGAGAAGAATAAAGGAACATGGGCTGAGATGAGAGGAACCCCTCAAGATATAGATAAAAAGTAGAATGCAGTGTCACACACGGAATTCAATGCAGTTGTGATCAAGTTGTTTCTAATTTGATTGATCCTAGATCTAACTATAGTTATATCATTGCTGACCTGGTGGCTAAGTGCGGTTTGAAAAAATAAGTGCATATAGATTCTTGGTTGGTGCAGTTGGCTACAAGTACCAAGAAAAGAGTTCATCATTAAGTAAGGTCTTATGAATTTGAGTTGAAAAATATGTCTACAACAACGCATCTAAATTTTCTTCTATTAGAATCATATAGTATGTTGTTAGGTATGGATTTCTTGTACATTCACAAGACTGAGGTAGATTTATATGATGAAGCTATCGAATGCTTGGATGATGACGAAGAGAGGAGAATATTGCAGGGTAAGAAGAAGCCTACATTAGTGAGGATGGTTACAACTATGGAGGCAAAGTGCGGTAGCAGGAAAGGATGTGTATTGTTTGCAGTTCATATTTCTATTGGAAAAGGGAAAGATGTTGAGGATGTAGAAGTATTGAAAAGGTATATGGTTTTGCAGTAGTTTCAAGATGTATTTCCATCATATATATCATATTTTTTGCCTCATAGGGAAGTGGACTTTTTTATTGAGTTGATGCCAGGAGTAGCACCTACATCGAAGGCACCTTATAGGAGGATCACTCCAGAGTTGGTGGAATTGAAGTTGTAGCTTAAGGAAATGATTGATAAGGGATATGTTAGGCCAATTATGTCGCCTTGGGGTGCACCAGTGTTGTTTGTGAAAAATAAGGATGGTACTCTCAGTTTTTTCATTGATTACAAGTAGTTGAATAAGGTGACGATTAAGAAAATGTACCCTTTACCGTGCATTGATGACTTGTTTGATCATTTGAGGGGAGCAATAGTGTTCTTGAAGATTGATTTGAGATGAGGATATCATCGGGTCCACATCAAAGAAGAGGACATCTACAAGACTTCTTTCTAGACCAAGTATGGGCATTATGTGTTTGTTTTGGTTCCTTTTGGTTTGGCTAATTCTCCAGCTACTTTCATGTGTTTGATGAATAATATGTTCCGTCCTTATCTAGACAAGTTCGTGATAGTATGCATTGATGACATATTGATATATTCCAAGAATGAGGAAAAACATGCAAAACATCTGGAAGCAGTGCTAAGATTTCTAAGAGAGCATCAGTTGTATTCCAAGCTTAGTAAGTGCATTTTATTTGAGACAAAAGTTCATTATTTTGGGCATGTGGTTTCCAAGGAAGGTATAGCAGTGGACTCAGAAAATATCAGAGATATCATGCAATGGGAAACTCCTAGGAATGTGGATGAGATCAAATCATTCATGGGACCACCAGGTTATTATAGGAGGTTCATCAGGAACTTCTCACGGATTTCATATCCTATTACATCCTTTCAATGGAAAGGTTAGAAGTTTTAATGGACAGAGGAATGTGCATCTAGTTTGATTAGTTGAAGTAGTCGCTTACAAATTCTCCAGTTCTAAAGATTGTAGATCTGAACAAAGATTTTGTGGTATGTACAAAATCTTGCGAGAGAGGACTTGGTGGATTTTGGATGCAATAAGGATTGGTAGTATTCTATGAGTCAAGGAAGTTGAATGAGCACAAGCATAATTATGTGACTCATGATCTTGAGTTGGCATCGATAATTCATGAACTGAATATGTGGAGACACTATCTTCTTGGTAGGAGGTTAATTTTGATGAGTGATCATAATGGGATGGGGTACTTGTTTCTCGAACCTAATATGAATGCCAGGAAAGCTAGGTAGTTGGATATGCTCAGTAAGTTTGACTTCAAGATTAGGTACATTAAGGGTGAAGAGAATATGGTTGTAGATGATCTGCATAAGAGTGCATGTAAATAAAATTGTAACTATGAGTTCATATGGGACAAATGTACAATATTATATCTTATAGAAATGGCAACAGGATGATAGGTACCAACAGCTTAAGCATAGGTTTCAATAGGGGGGTACAAGTAAACAGGATGTGGATTATCATCTCACAGCAAATGGTTTGTTCATATTTAGGGACAGGATCTATGTGTCGGACAATAGTGAGCTCAAGAATGTTATCATGTAGGAAATTCAAGTCAAGTTGTATTCAGGTCACTTGGGATATCAGAAGACATTGAAAAAAGTTAAGAAGTTCTACCATTGGTGAAATTTGAAGAAAGAGGTGGTTGAGTATGTTGTGATATGTTTAGATTATCAACAGGTAAAAGCAGAGTGTAAACATCTAGGTGGTTTATTGCAACCGATTTTGATTCCATAATGGAAATGGGAGGTCATTTGCATGGATTTAACTACATTTTTTCCAAGTACATCCAGAAAACATGAATTTATTATGGTTGTGGTTGACAGGTTGACTAAGATATCTCACTTCCTTCCAGTGAATTCTACGAATTTATCTAGTGAGGTAGCTCAGTTCTTCATCAAGGAGATAGTAAGGTTACATGGTATTCCTAAGAATATTGTGTTAGATAGAGATGCAAATTTCACTTATTTGTAGGTTTGGGGATAGAGTTAGCCTTTAGTACAACTTATCATTTGCAGATAGATGGACAAAAAGAGAGGGTCAATATGATTCTTGAGGACATGTTGAGGATTTATTTCATACATCAACATCAGAAGTGGGAAGAGTATCTTCCATTGGTAGAGTTTTCATACAATAATGGGTATCAAGAGTCCCTGAAGATGATTCTGTTTGAGGCACTTTATTGGAGGAGTTGGAATGATCCAATGAACAGGTTATTGATTGGACCAAACGTATTGGTAGAGATTGAAAAAGAAATGCAGGTTATAAAGAAGAATCTAAAGGTAACACAATATAGACAAAAGAGTTACGTAGATCAACAAATGGTTTTTAAGGATTTTCAAGTTGGGGAACATGTGTACTTTTCCATCAATTCCAAGAAGATATCCTTGAGGATTAGGTCATGTGCCAAGCTAACACGTCGATATTGCAGGCCTTTCAAGATACTCGAGAGGATTGGACTAGTGGCCTACCAACTTGCACTGCATTTTATAGTAAAATTCCATGATGTTTTCCTTGTGTCATTAATTAATATGTATGTGAAGGAAATTGATCATGTGAGTGACAGTCTGTATTGTAGATGGACCCAGAAGGATAATTCCAGCTGAAACTTGAGTTCATTTTGTAGGGAAATATGCTCATGCTCCATAATCGAGCAATCGAGCAAGTTAAAGTGCAATGGAAGCACTTTGGGACCGATGAAGCTACATGGGAGATGGACGATCACACGAGGGATATGTATCCTTCTCTATTTTCACGTTGAGCGGATGTATTCTAATATATTTTTTGATGTTGTGTTTTGGTTATGTCTATATATGCATATGTATGTAAATACAACATCAAGTTGTGTTATAAAGCTCCATAAGCAGTATGTTGTTCATGCTATAATGGTCATGGTCTCAACAGTATGATATAATTTAAATGTTGCATCGATTTGTGTTATAAATCTCCATGGGAAGCGTTCTTTTTTGGTTTATAAGTTTCATTAAAAACTGAGGATGATTTTCCCTAAAGGGGGAGGGGTTTGTAACAACCCCTGGTTGATTTCCTATGTAAATAAAAATAAGACCAAGGTCATGGGACACACATTTCAAGTTGAATTTTGGGAAAAAAATAGTGATGGGTATCACTTGTGATTAATTAATGGCTATGGAAATTGGCAAAGGCATTGGCAAAGATAAAGTGGCAATAATTGGCATTTATTTATGAAAATAAAGGAAAATAGGAGAAAATGAAGGCGAAGAGACATTGATTTTCATGAGAGGAAAATTGAAGGGAAAATGAAGGAAAATGAATAAAAGAGAGCCCTAAATGATAAAAAGTCCTATGAGGATCAATTTCTATCTTTTGATAGTTCATTTTTGGATATCTCTTATATCCTCTACCTCTCATACTCTTGCAAACTTAGAGTATTCATATAGAAAACTTGGAGCACTTTGGCATACATTAGATTTAGAGAAAGAAGGAAAGGGAAAGCAAGAAAGTGCAAGGGAATAGGTGGATCAAAAATTGTAGTGGGATTTATTTGCAGGTAACAGGTTGCATGTGTGATTTCCTTGTTGATTTATGGATGCATGGCATATGCAAGTGGTTTTCTAGTTATGTGTTGTCATTGGCATCGAGAATTTCCTATATTGACAATGGTTTTAGTATTTCCTTGCCATTTCCTGGATAATCATGGTGTTGTAGGTTTTTCACTTAATTATTTTTCTATTGGTGCTCATAATTCCTTATGGATGTGAGTTGGAACAAACACTCTAGAGGCCTTGGAACAACTTGGGTTAAGTTACTAGTCCTGAATACTAGGTTGGGATAAACACTCTAGAGCCCTTGGTGCGTTGGGTTACTAGTCCCTAGAGCCAGGTTGGGAAAATGCTCTGGAGCCCTAAAAGGATGTGGGTTGAGTTACTAGTTCCTAAATCCTTGTACAACTTGGGTAGAGACTGATATGGTTGGTGTTATTGATGTCCGGCCATGAAGTGGAATCATTGGTTGAGGGTTGAGGTCGTTCAGCCTCTAGAAGCCTTGGTTTGGTTTGTCTTGGTTATTCCATGAGATCCCACATTCATGCTTGGAATATGGCATGAGGGTGATTGGATGAAAGAGATATTTGGTTTGGCCCAATCTATGGTCGGGTGCTATGTGGAAGTCCCTAACTTGGTTGGCATCTTCATATGTTAATAAGAGTTATTATTCTATTGAAATTCATGTATATTTGTTGGCAATATCTTGGTGATATTGTGGTTGGGTCACCATGGTTTATATGCTGGTCATTTTCTAATTATATGTTGGTTATACGATGTCTATCATTTATGGCTCTTGTCTGAATTTTTTATCTATTGATTGGTTGATGATTATATGAACTAATAAGTGTTATTTCAGCTATGTGGAGAGGGAATAGGGCCTTCTTGGTGATTCTCAAATGAATCTCATACTTTTAAGATCGGATATGCATTCATGACATGTAGCTTACATGCTTTCCATGTGTTTGACAAAATGTTTGTTATGTTCTAGGTAGTGTAGGTCAATTTCTACCTTCAAGTTTTTATGTTTATCCTTTTTGTCATGGAATTAATGGTTATGAGACATTTCAGGAAGTTTTGGGTAGTTGTTTGGAGGCTAACCTAGAATTGAGGCTTAGATCTCAGGACTACACCCTCTAAACTGGACAATTTGGGTCACAACTGCACATAGGCATGATTGGGCATGTGGTTGGAGGGTTGTAACCACATGGAGGCCTTTTCATGCATGTGGTTGGGGGTTAAAGCATGTGAAAAGGCTCTCCAACTCAGTTTTTGATCACCTGGGGTGATTCTTTGGCCCCTGAGTGCCCTGTAGCCCTGAGGAATGAGGTGAGTTGTCATTTTGTGGTCAGTTTGTACGCCCCACTTCCTTAATTGGATCTAGGAGGTTGGGTAATGTCATAGTAACTCTTTGTCTCATATTTACCCTGGAAGGCCAATGCAATTGGATAAATATGGGAGGGGTGGTTACAGTGGGGAGGGGTTTGTTGAAGAAATGTATGTAAGTAGCTTTGAAATATTAATTTAATATGAAACTACTAAAATTTTACTATGTGGAGAAAGGGTTCATAGAAAGTGCAGGAGAAAGGGTATGTAGAGAAACCATGTGTGGGGGAGTGTGTTAAAGAACAAGGACTATATCAAGTCAAACTTTCCTCCACCACTCCAAGCTTAAGGCTAATTCAATATGCAAAGTTGGTGCATGGAAAAAAAGACTAATTTTGTGATATGTGAAGGAAGGAGAAAGCTTGTGGGGGAAGTGCATTAGAAAGGGTGTGTAGAGAAATTGGGTGCAAGGCAATTTTTTAAGGAGCATCGACTATATAGGGTGTGCGGGAAGTGTGGGAGAAAGCGAGGGCAATGGATTTTGTTAAAGAGAAAAGAATAGATTGATTCAAGCTTTCTTCCTCCACTCTCTGCATAGGGCTAATTTGATATGTAGAGTCAAGACATCGATAAAAAGGCTAATTTTGTGATTATTTGGAGGAAGGAGAAAGCTTGTGGGGAAAGTGCAACAGAAAGGGTGTGCATTGTAGAAATTATACAAACATATGTATATCAATGGGATTCAATCCGATCAAGAAATGTACTAAAGCTAGATACTGAATCCTTCTACAAATCAATTGCGGAAAATAAACATGATCACCAATCACACAAAGTAAAGAAAGAAGTTAATCAAAACCACAACACAGATTTTTTTCCTGGCGAAAGCTTGCTGCTCAAAACCCCTCTATCTATATTGTATATTCCACAAGGAATAATGAAACAATTACAATGCACTCTTCTCACAAGAGTCTCCTGCAATTTGCTAATCTTCTCACATTGATCCAGACAAAATTGGTCCAACACTTAGCCAATTCTCAGCCTGTCTTCAGCCTACCTTTCTCACACAATTCATGCAATCCATATTCCTTAGTAATTTCAGCCTTTCTTAACTACGTTGAGTATCATGGGAATCCTATGGTGTTTTAACTACATTTGGGCAGTCTGCTAATATCACAATTGATAGTTAACTTCCCTTTAACGTTTTTCGCAACTGGGTCTCCACTGGAACTGACATGCATGAAAATATTAATAGTTAACCATCAGTTGCATGGTAGATCACTGCATGTGAATTAAATCTGATTTAATTCACTTGCTCTCTCATTAGTGAAACAAACAGATACAACTAGTTCAACTGACTTTAACTCGCTTAACTGAGTTAATTGATTTCTCATGCACTTAACTGCAACTTGAACTCTAAAACACATAGAATCACTCTGCATGTCTCACCAACCATCCTCAACCCGAAATTCATGAGCTAAATGCGTTTATCACACTCATTTAACTATTACAAGTGATTATGAGATAAGATTACATTTTATTGTCCAATTTAATTAAGGGATAATTAAATTTGACACATTTCCAATTTATTAAATAAATTGAATTTCACATTAATGTATCGCTAGGACCCATCACTACATGACCTGTGGTCCCACACTAGTGTAAGTGATGTCATGTTGTTTTTGGATGCTAATTTCACTGTTTCTTGTTGCAAACTTCAACACTTCCTCTCAGCAAGAAAAGAATGTCCTTGCATGCGAAAATGAAATTCTTGCATGCAACACTTCTCTAGTGTTTCTCGCACATGAAACTCTTGCATGAACACTTAACTAGTGTTTCTCGCACATGAAACTTTTGCATGCAACATTTCTGAAACTAAATAGCCTCTAAACAGCTAATTCAGTATAATGCTTTCGTCATCAGAGTCTTATGACTGCTGGTACCTACTACACATGTCTACTAGACTCTCTGCATTGTTTACATGTGCATCCCTGCACTCTGCACTACTACCAACTCTGGTCTGTGCTCTAGTATATGACACATTTCACTCTGATTTTTGTCCTCCTAACATCTAATTGCATCAATCTAACGAATCCTTCCTGCTACTGCTATAATGTGGGCTTCTCGTAGCCAGGTTTGATCCATGAGACGCACCATCTCTATGACCCTGCCCAAATTTCTTCTTGGGATTAATTTTTCACATCGCCCCACCTCACACCTAGAGGTATAGCTGCATGAACTCCCTCTGCCCATCTGGCTCAAAATTTCTCTGCTTGAGTGGTTTTTGCAACTCCATGATCCTCCGCATGTGGTTGATCCACATCTCGAGGTTCATTCTTTGGAACCAAGAGTTCCTCATCTGCATGCAAATCAAACTCCCTCTCAAGGGAAAATTTCATGGCTTTCTCACACTTCCCCATGGTACATCCCTTGCATGTGTCTATCTACACAAGAGTACCCTTTGGAAGCCCTGTAGAAATATGCTACATGACCTTCAAAGCTCTATGGTGTAGATGGTCCAATCTCTTGTGCCATAACTCAACCTCATCTCGTCTCACCACTTTGTCTGCCTTACCCATCAATGATGCGCAACCATATACATCAAGTTTATAAAGATTCTTCACATGAATCCCAATATTCTTGGCTTGTCTTGTTTCTTTGTGTTGAAGGAAGGATTTTCCTTCACTAAAAACAACATCATAGCCTCTATCCTCCAACATTGCGACTGCAACAAAATTTTTCTTCAAGCCTAGTAAATGCATTACATATTTTAATAAAAATGGTTTACCTAACTGTCTCCGAAAAGTAACAGTACCAATATCGGTAGTGTTATACTTTCCATCGTCACCCATTTCGATATGCATCTAGAGGTCCTTCTCCTCCAAGCTACTGAAAATTTCTTTATTTTCTGTCATGTGGAAAGATACACCACTATCCAAGTACCACCCTGATCCCATCACACTTGAAACCATGAATGTGAAAATTGCGAGAATTCAAGATCAAATTGCGAGGCCAAAGCCTCACCAGCTGCAGATCTTGAAGCCTCCTTGTTCTTCTTCTTTTGTGGAAAATTAGTGGGATAATGTCCATGATCGTGACAGTGAAAACACTTCACTCTGGACATGTCACACTCCTTGCCTTCTTCGTCGATCTCATATTTGGAATAGGATTTATTTCCCTCCCCCTTCTTCGCTTTACCATCCAAGGCACAATTTTCTTCATCATCTTCCTTAGATGAAGATCCATCCCTGGTATTCCGCCTAAATTCTTCTTGCACCAAATCCAACCAAAGTCGTTCCCAATCTAGAAGCTTATCCCTCCCATTGACAAAGTTTTGATAACTATGCCGACTCTTAGGAAGGCCTAGAAGAGTTAGGCTCACCAAGTCATCATCCATGACAATAATTCCTACACTCCCAAGCTCATCTCAACATTGAAAAAACTTGGTCGAGTATACCGGAATAGTGTCGCCTTTCTCCATTTTGATTTTCCTAAGCTTATCCTTTAGTTCCAATTTTCTATGATCACTGCTGCTCTGAAATAGATTTTTCAAAGCCTTACACATTGCATATGGAGTCACTTTTCCATGGATACTTGAGAAAATGTGGTCTCATACTCCCTCTAGTAAGATCCTCCTCGCCCTTGCAACCTTCTTTTGCCAAGCATCAAGATTTGCGGCATCTGCTGCAATAGGTTTGGGAACATCATTATCAATGGATTATTTCAAAACATTGTCCTCCAGTACTGCCTCCATCCTATATTTCCATGCAACATAATTGGAACTGCCCTCAAGTGCATACTCCAATCTCAAGCCATTGAAAGCCATCTCGATCCTTATTCGCCTGTCACACCAAGAATACTTTTGCAAATTCAAATTTTATTTAGTCACAAACTCAGCTTCTCCTCCAATATAATGATTTTATGTGCTTTGATACCATGTAGAAATTATACAAACATATGTATATCAATGGATTCAATCCAATCAAGAAATTTACTAAAGCTAGATATTGAATCCTTCTACAAATCAATTCCAGAAAATAAACACGATCGAAAATCACACCAAGTAAAGAAAGAATCCAATCAAAACCACAACACATCTATTTCCTGGGGAAAGCTTGTTTCTCAAAACCCCTCTATCTATATTATATATTCCACAAGGAATCATGAAATAATTACAATGCACTCTTCTCACAAGAGTCTCCTGCAATCTGCTAATCGTCTCACACTGATCCAGACAAAATTCATCCAACACTTAGCCAATTCTCAGCCTGTCTTTAGCTTGCCTTGCTCACGTAATTCATGAGGAATTCAATCCCTGTTCCTTATGAATTCCATCCTTTCTCAACTGCGCTAAGTATCATGGGAATCCTGTGGTGTTTTAACTCCATCTTGGCAGTCTGCTAATATCACAATTGATAGTTAACTACTTCCCTTTAACCTTTGTCTCAACTGGGTCTCCACTGGAACTAACATGCATGCAGATATTAATAGTAAATCATCAGTTGCATGGAAGATCACTGCATGTGAATTAAACCTAATTTAATTCACTTGATCTCTCACTAGTGCAACAAATAGTTACAACTAGTTCAACTGACTTTAACTCACTTAACTGAGTTAACTAATTTCTCATGCATTAAACTCATGCACTTAACTGTAAATTGAACTCTAAAACACATAGAATCACTCAGCATGTCTCACCAACCATCCTCAACTCTAAATTCATGAGATAATTGAGTTTATCACACTCAACTAACTATTACAAGTGATTATGAGACAATATTACATTTTATTGTCCAATTTAATTAAGGGATAATTAAATTTGACACATTTCCAATTTATTAAATAAATTTAATTTCACACTAATGTATTGCTAGGACCCATCACTACATGACCTGTGGTCCCACACTATTTTAGGTGTTGTCATGTTGTTTCTGGATGCCAATTTCACTATTTCTTATTGCAAAGTTCAACATGCAAATAAATCAGGTGTTCAGGAGTCTGTTCAGGAGTAGGCACTATATAGAGTCAATAATTCTTCCTTCGCGGTGTGCATAAAGCTAATTTAGTATGCAAAGACAAGTCATGGAAAAAAAAGGCTAATTTTGTGAGTGGTTTTTTTTTAGTGAGTGCTTTGAGACTATTATGCCTAAGTTTGCTACTGCTCTGCCTAATGATTCTAAATTTGACAAGGATTTCAGGTTCCTTATGTAAGCGAGGGGGTATTAAAGAAATATGTAGAAGTATTTTTGAAATATTAATTTAATATGAAACTGCTACAATTTTGTTGTGCAGAGAAAGGATGTGTGGGAAGTGCAAGATAAATTGTGTGTGGGGGAATTTGTAAAAATCAGGCATTATGTCAAGTCAATATTTCTTCCTCCACACTGCTTATAAGGCTAATTAAATATGTAGATTTGATGCATGGAAAAAAAATGATAATTCTATGATATGCAGAGGAAGGATAAATGTTGTGGAGGAAGTGTGACAAAAATGGTGTTCATAGAAATTAGGAGCGTGGAAGTTTGTTAAGGATTAGGGACTATATCGAGTAATTATTTCTTCCTCCATAGTGTGCATAAAGCTAATTTAGTATGCAGAGTCAATCCATGGAAAAAAAGGCTAATTTTATGAGTGGAAATTTTTTTAGTGAGTGCTCAGACACTGTTATACCTGAGATTGCTACTTATTTTTCCAATGATGCCAAAGTTGAGTGTGTAGGTGCGGAAGAAGCTTTAGGAGCACTAATATTGACATTGAAAATATCGTAGCTACTACTAGTGTATTTTTCTCTTATTCAATTTTAATATTTTTATTCCATATTAAACTTTTGCGTATTTAGTTATGGGGGAGAATAGGTGCATAAAGCCATGAATCTGTGCGTAATGAAGGACTGTGCGCAGGTAAGGAAGTGTAGTGAAGCACCTCTACACCTGGACATGGAATACATTATGAGAATATGTGAGAACATGCAGTTTATTAACTTTAATTAATTTCATGTGTTGATTGATATATGAAAAGTAGCTAGATATAGCATATTTGAGGAAGACGGGGAAATTTATAGAGTGGCAAGAATTTTTTTAGTTTTCAGGAAACATGTAACACTTATGATCCAATATGCATAGTTAATAAATATTAATAGCAGATTCGAAGGAGATATGGAAAGTTCTAGAGTGGCATGGCTTCCAAAGGAGGAAGTACTATTGGAGAACATTTCAAGAGATGTTGAGGTTGAATGAGAGTTTCGAAAGGCTATTGAAAAATTTATATTTGTTATTGCTTGTCAAGAGTGGAACCTTGGTTCTTTTATTTGAAATTTTATGCAATATCAAGTGAAGTTTCTTTTTTTGTGTGTGGAGTAACGGTTGTGGGGAATAGAAAAATTGTTCCACAACATTTCGTATGTCTGCATACATTTCCATGTACCTTCCTCTATACAAAATTACATATTACAAAGTACATAAAAAATATAGCAAAAAAAAAAAACTGAGTTGTATTATGTAATAATAATAAAATGATAATAAATTGAACATAAACACACCTCTTAGAAAAGTTTGAATTGTCTTTAACTATATCCATTTTACCTGTGTTCATTTTCGTTGCTTCAATTATATGAATTAGATCAAATATATAGAAATCAGATGGAAAAAAGGTTATAATTTCATAGCACGAAAACAATTCAGATGTAACAACTACATAACAATAATGTGTATTGTATAAACATTTTTAGAACTCATAGTATCCACTTTTTAAACTCCACATCTCATTGCTACAGGGTTGTAACTTATATTTTATAAATGCTCTAAGTACTCACATATAGAAGAAAGCATGCATTGTTTACCTAAAAAAAATGATTTTGCATCCCAATATCAAATAGGATGTGTTTGTGTTGAAATGAAAGCCTTACTCTTTACATTTGGTTTTGTTTTAAAAAAAAATTTTATTTCAAAATAAAATATTTTGTGCATGAAAACTATGCAAATAATTGATTACATTAAGTAAAATGGAAAATAAAGTGTGAGGTTTAAATTGAATTACAAGTTTATGCCAACGACCAAAGTGTCATTGTGCTTTCTCCACACTTCCATACTCTACAAATTGAAATTTGAAATGCTCATTAGTAGTGTGTGCCTCGCTAGGGACTATAACATTTGCCTTGTGGTCAAAATTCGTTGACTATTAATTATTATTATTACTACTTAGTATCTAAAACATATCATGAAATTTTGAACCCTACTATGACGATTCTAATTACTAATTCTTTTATTTATTTATTTATATACTATTATTATAATTATTATTATTATTAGTTGTTGCCTTGCCAAGGACTATAGGACTCACTTCATGGTCGAAGTGCGTTGACTCTCCATTATTTTTCCGAGTTTTTTCTTATTACAATTTTCCTATCTATAGGTGCATTGGTCGAATCCCATTGACTATCAATTATTTTGTTGATTTTTTTCATATTTTCCTGTAAATTCAAAAATCATTTTCTAAATTTCTATTTTTCTATTGCCTGAGTGAGGCTTTTCTTCACTTAGTATCTAATACATATGTTGAAAATTTAAAATGTAATGTGACAATTGTAACCATTAATTCTAGCTATGTTGACCATGGGAGCATTGGCCAGGTGTTTATCATGCAGTTTTTTAGCATACGCATTGTGAACACATGTTCGATTAATTTTCAGGGGAGTTGGTTAAAAATATATTTCTTATCCGGGATGTATGACGGCCATTCTAGAAATTACATGGCATGAGGGATTATATCTGCACAAACATTTCGAATAAAAGGTGTAAATCATGTAGAATTTTTTTCAGTTAAGCAATGCATCATTTCTTCTCTATGCAAGTACTTAGAGCATTTATATAATATATGTTACAACCCTGTAGCAATGAGGTGTGGAGTACAAAAATTGGATAATATGAGAGTGCTAAAAATGTTTCTACAATATGCATTATTGTCATGTAGATGTTACGTCTGAATTGGTTTCATGCTAGGAAATTAGAACCTTGTGTTCCTCTTATTTCTATATATTTGATCTAATTCATATCATCAAAGCAAGGAAAATGAACACAAGTAGAAAAGATACAGTTAAAGGCAATGATAACTTTGGTAAGAGGTGAATTTTTGTTTTATTTATTGTCATTTTATTATTATTACATTATACAACTCTATGTTTATTTTTTTATATTTTTTATGTACTCTAACTAAAAACAAAGCTTTTTAAATTTTCAGGAAACATATAGCACTTAGAGATTCATAAATAGGACAACAATTACAACTAAAAATGTACTTTGAATATTTGTATAAAACATTTATGCATTTGTACATTTTTTAAGTTTGCAGTTTAATATATGTAACAAGGAACTATAAATTAGAATATGTCGAAACTAAAATCTATTTAGTATTTTACTTATATGCATAGAAATCAGATTCTATCTAGTAACTATGAATCTGATATTAGAATATACATTAGCAATGACTTTGCACTATCTATATTTGCCTTCATGAGCCAATTCTTACTTACTATCAATTATAATGTCCTTTTAAGCAATGATTTGAAACATTATTTGTGAACAGACAAAAAAAATTGAATTTGAATGATGTGACTGTAAACATGGACAAAGAGGTAGAGATAGCAATTAGCACTATTATAGAAGTAGATATTGCAAGAGAAAAAGTGAAAGAAATAAAAAACATGGAAGAAAAAAAGTAAAAAGGTATATTTTTACAAGTTTAGTTAATTGTATATGAGATTTCTAAGAGATAGAGTATATGCCATTATTGATCGAAAATATTAGTAACAACATAACATGAAGCATTTTCCATGGCATTGCCTTAGTTACATATCGAGCATTTGTGGACAAGAAAATAAGAAAAAAACAATACTCTGTATAGATTTGACGGATACGAAATCCAAATTGAAAATAACATTACTCGTCCCAACACATTTTATCGAACAACATGAGTCAAAACTTATTTCAAATGCCGATGTTTCTATTAGAAATTTCAAAATAATTCCAAAGAAAAAATATTATAGTAGTGACTGTGAGAAAACTATTTTTCTAAATAGCTTTAGCATTGTAGAAAACATTTATCATGTTTCTGCAGAGTACCGATTATTTCCAAATATGACGATTGTGAATATGTCCCATAGTCAAGATCCATTTCTAGTTGGCACAACCGATGCCATTGCAATTCCAGCAACATAGACAAGAATTCATTGTGTATTAGAAATCAAAGACAGGAATGTAGAACAAGACATGACAACAATAAGGTTTGATTTATTTGAATGTTTCAAGGCTACAAATTTATTGTTCGTCTCTTATACGATTTACATGTATTGTTTTACAAATGTTGCATATGTGACAGTTTCAATTCCATGACAAACTTCTTTCAACATATATTCCAATTCAAATACAATTGCAAGAAAATGGTTTTCCACTCATCTTGCTAAAAAATATAGTTATAAAACAAGAAATATTTTTTTGAACTTCACAATCCATGTTCATTTGTTCATTGAAAACAAAAACTAAAGTAAAAAATCTAAGAAAATTGCTTTCTTCGGCGAGTGGAATATGCACAGTAAAATTATATATATATATATATATATAAGGATAGAAAGACATTTGATTTCAAGTTGCTAAGTCTCGATTTTCTATATCAATTTTACAACACTTGGAAGGACAATTGACGTCAACTAGTGTATATATGAATCCATTAGAGACTATATGTGTAAAATGTAGTAGTCCAATTACAATTTCTAGAAATGTGGATGAAACTACAGTTTATTGTACCATTTTCAATGAAGAGTGCCACTTCATTAATTTCGATCAATTAAATTGTATCATACATGCAAATTATAGGACTATACTATATTGTGTTCTAAGAGGCATGGAACTCGAGAAAGTATTACGAGATCTACGAAAATATTCCTATGAGTAATACTTTACATAAAAATCAATTGTTATTGATTTATTCTCCAGTTTCAAGATACATGGCACACTACAATAAACCATCAAAACATTATTATATGTATACAATGATGGTTTTATTTTTTTACACTATCGAGGAATCTAGTGATGGTATAGTTCTCATTTCTTGCATTGTCAAGAAATCTACTTATGGTATTGTTGTTCTCTTTGTTTTCATTTTAAAATAAAATAGTGATGGTATTTTGGTTATCTTCACTTGAATTTTCAAGTAATCTATTAATGATTCCACACATCCACATATTCGCACTTACAATTTTAACACTACGTTTTACTTATTGCTTGAAGAATTTCAGCATTACAGAAGAGATTTTCTAGTTTCTTGGACATTGGGATTTTATTTAATCTATTGTTTACCTTATCTGTGGTTGCAAGGAGTAGGGGAAGTGTTCACATTTCCATACATTTGCATATCCATAGTCCTAATATAACATGGCCTTATACTTCCTGCTTGAAAATTTTGACTACTGTCAGTCTAACAACTTTTACAGTTTTTTGGATGGTTGAGATCTGATTTCATGTTATGATTAGCTAATATAGTATTCTCTTTGCTTGCATTATCAAGAAATCTACTTTTGATATTCTGGAGATAATATTATTGTCAAGTTTTCAAAATCAAAAGGTGTTTTATGGAAAGTGTGGATATCTCTCTTACTGGTAACTTGCAATACTGAATTCCCATTGACTATTGGCAAAGAGTGGGGGGATGTATGATTTTCCGTGCTTCCACATATACATACTTCCAATATTAACATCGTCTTCTACTTTCTTGTTCAATAATTTGAGAATTTTGGAATATTTTTTTCGGTTAATTAGATAGTTGGCATATGATTTCATCTTGTGATTATGTAATCTGTATCTATTAACATTGTACAAAACCATATTTCAATGAATTTCTTTTTTCAATTTATATGTTTTCACTATTCTATTTACTAAGGGTATTTACTATGTTTTGATGTAATGTATAGTAGGTTCATTGAGCTAATTTGTGTTTGTTTTTTTGCAATGTGATTTCTTACATTGTTTTATT
The DNA here is from genome assembly GCA_034641835.2 of Pinus albicaulis. Taxonomy (NCBI): domain Eukaryota; kingdom Viridiplantae; phylum Streptophyta; class Pinopsida; order Pinales; family Pinaceae; genus Pinus; species Pinus albicaulis. The sequence goes on along the minus strand of CM076584.1, from coordinate 1,045,559,737 downwards.
GATTTAGAAAATTTGCAAATTCTATAATTAGTCAAACAATATTATAAAATGTATTTCCTTTCCACATAATTTATGTTAGCAAAAAACTATGTGAGGAATATATATATTTGAAGATTTAAAGATTATATGGATCATTAATATTTTTTTAACCTCTATAGAAAGAAAAAGTTTAATTTAATAATATTTGACAACAATCATCACACTTTTCAGATTAACCAAAGTTTCTGAAATATACACGGCAAAATCTGAGCTACTAATGTTACATTGTTTCCAATTTCCCAAAATTTAAAAGTAAAAACATGTAAATAAAGTATGTAATATGTTGCAATTAACTATGTTTGAAACTCAGGTTTTACATTTCCAAAGCGAAATAAAACAATTTCCAAGCTTCTTTCATGTCAAGTTAACAAAGATTCTTTCTCTTTTTGAGACCTTTGCAAAGTCCACAAAACTATTAACATTCATACATTGTGTGAAGGTGCGGAGGAAGATTTGTTCACTCTTTAGTCATTTCTTCTTCCCCTGCAACAAATTTGTCAAGGGTATTGACATATGTACTATGTTGTCTACTAATTATTTACTATGTTTTGATTGTAATGTGTAACTAGTTCATTACGCTATGTCATGTCTTCTTTTTTGCAATGTGATTCCTTACATTATTTTATTGAGTTATCAAATTTGAAAATACTATAATTAGTCAAACAATATTGAAAATGTATTTTTTTCTATTTTCAATTGTATAATTTGATTAGATTAGAAAAAAGAGGAAAACACTTTCATGCGTAACATTTACATTAATTTGATGATTGAATTTGGCAGAATTTACAAAATTTATGTTCCATGAAGATGATCAAATCATAGTATAAGTGATGCAATGTTATTAGACTATTCTACTACATATTTCTTGACATACATTTCTTCATTGACATATTTTTAATAACTTGTTATAACTAGTTTCTATTAAAAAGGGCATGTCACAAAAAAATAAAAAAAAATTTCTAAACCAATCATTATCATACAGAACTCAAAAAAATTGTAAATCGAATTATTATTTGAATAAATGATGTATGGAATAGTACGACGTAACTTATAAAATATTTTTCATGTATATTCCACAATATTCCAATATGTTTTTTTTATTGTGCTAAAAAATGTACAATATATATTATTTAGCAGATTGGTTGAGTAAGTAGAAAAATTTGGTAACAATTTCTTTATTAACCAACCATAATTCGTGGATATTGTCGCTTCTATGGATTATTCTATGAGAATGGAGGTATGTTTTCTTCATTCATGTTTTGCAAGATCTCTTCAAATAACATTCTTATGACATTCAGTTCATCTTCCAGCCGCCCAAGCGTTTGTTGAAGTTCTAATATGTTGTACATTAGTATTAAAATATATTGGCTAAGCATTAATATATCTTGGTTGAGCATTAAAATATATTAGATCTATGAATATACCTCTTCCTATATGATTCTACCATTGTTTCTTTCAGCCATTTTTCCCATTGTCGCTATTGCAATAGTAATATCTGAACCGTGGTATTCTGAGTGGTAGGGCATTCCCACCACCCTCCCTCATCCCCCCTCTCCTTTGATAATGATGATACCAAGAAAAATTACAAAATTCAAAAATAATTAGGAAAAATATAAAGTAAATCCTAATAACACTTATCAATTTCAGAATAAATGAAGTAGGTTGGCTGCCTAGAACTTTTAGAGATGAGTTCAGTATTAATGGATCTACAACAAGATGAACATTGGAAAAGATCTTTCCTAGATCTATTAGAAGCTATTTCAGAGTCAACAAACCTACACATAATTCCTAAGAGGCGATAAATCATTTAAATCACAAATTGACATAAAAGTTTTGAAAGGACATTTAAATACTGTCGATTTTAATGGTATTCATTAACCAGTGATCATCATCCATCTGGATAGTATTGATTTTCCTTATTTGCATTAGAAAATACTGCTCTGAAATTGGTTTCTTTAAACCATACCCATTTTTCTTAAATTCCAACTCGAGGTAGTCCAATTAATAGGATTGTGTTTCATGATTGTTCATTTAACACACTTTAGAAATCGATATCAGCATACTATTTTATTAGAATCCTAAATCTCCTTCTATTTTGATTAACTAAAGCTTTCCTACCAATAAATACAAGCCTTTTCGGCATTTATTTAGTGAACAATCCATATTCACGATGTTTACTCTGTTAGCTTGTTTTTCTATTAACCAATGTTTTGATATCAAAATAGATTGAACGAACATGGTTATTTACATCTGTTAAATACTAAGTGCATTAGTGACTTCACGTTTGTCAATTGAACACCTATTATCCAATATTAAATTACTTTGCTTTTAATCTGTGTTAATAAGAAGTGTTGTGTAGGAGAACAAATATGTGGATCTTACAATAGATAAATCAATTAAGAAACACTTTTGGCTTTCTTAAGTTTGTGGCATGAAAAGTTTGGTTTATGTGTATATAAGATGCAAAATAAGTATAGACAATTAGTTGCATTTACGAGAAAATTTCGTATCTTGATTCAATATGGTTTCTATTGCATTACGTTAAGTTAAAAAATAGAATTTCAAAACTACTATCATTACAGCAAGAGTTTTATTACTCTTCAATATATGATGATTATTGTACGGACTCCGCACCTATGCATTCCACATAATGAGAAAGCTTTCACACGAGATAATGGCATAAGACATATAGGGTAATATTAATTATTAAAATAACATATGGTATGAAAAATCATAAATTTGAAAATCAAATTGCAAAAGTTCACTATTGTAAATGGATGGGACATTAACAGTTTTTGAAATTGAACATTGCAACTATAATCTACATTGTAACTGATGTGTGTTTTATTAGAGCATAGTAACAATGTTAATAATGCCTAGTTACCCAAAGGGTGTGTAGGAGTTATCAATTTGCATTGAAGTTATATCAAATTACAAATATAAACCATATACAACTAAATATTTATACATTTAAACTCTATCGGTTTATGCATTTATGTATTTACATATTCAAACCAATTAATTAGAATATTTAACCATTTATCAGACCTAAAGGATTATATATATATATATATATATATATATATATATATATATATATATATATATATATACATGATCCAATATCTAAGTTTGAAACTTTGATATTTTTAATGTGTGAACCAAGTAACAAAATGCTTTCCCTATTTGAATATAAATATCAGAGATTTTACTGTGCATAGAAATATTGTGCAAAGATAGCGTGTGTGAAGTTGTCTATGTTCCTTGATTCATACACACACTCTTTGTGCACACTTTCTAGTGCACTCCCCATAAATGATTCTTGTGACAATTCCTACGCAACATTTCTTCGTATACCGAAATAATTTTTCATGAAAATGGATAAGTGGAGCAAGGAACAAAAACTTTCCCCTGCAATGTCTTGTAACTCCATATACATTTCTGCATGTTACATATTAATCAATTAATTAGAAGTTTAAACTTATTAAATTTTGGGGCATAAAAAATTTTGGTTGCGTAAATACTATACTGAGTGCATTTGTGTTGATACCTGGTATAATTCGACTAGGTATAATTATATAGTTTTTGGTACCAATATTCAAACTTGAGACTTGATACAAAATAAGTGTGGAGGTGTGGAACTTCACACAACCAGAAAAGCTCTGCATAATAGATATTAGGCGACTCAACTCAACACAATAGTTAAAATGCCATAAAAAATAGAATAATTATTTTTTTAAATCAAATTCCTCCTCCATACATTTATTTTTGCAAAATGCAAATCCTCACTTTTTACAATATTTAATACACATATTTTATCATTCAACAACAATGTTTTTATTTGTAAAAGAAATCTAGTAATTAATTTATCTTCACATATTTCTTTCGTAATTGTGCTTACATTATTTTTATAATGAAATTTTATGCTCCACAATGCAATTTGCGCAATGTGAATGTGCGGGAATGTAGGAAAAGAAAAAAAAAAGGCTCGATCTGCACTCTGCATATGTCATTTGGATATTTTGGGTTTTCCCCAAAAATTAATAAAACTATTTATTTAGTTAAATAAATAAATTGATTTAAGATAGCGAAATAAACATTTTTTTAAAACTATTTATCCATTCATTCATTCATTGTAGCATTGCTTTCAATTCACCAAAAAGCAACGATTTTTCATTAAACCTCAAGACATCACTCTACATTTGATCATGGTGTTGTGTGATATGCTAAATAAAAATATTTTTGATGCATCGAAGCAATCACTAAATATCAATCAAATGTAAAGCATAATATATTAAATACTAAAAATAAATTCCATCACACTGGTATTGGATACCATATCCCAATGAAACAAAAAGATCATCTCATCGAATTTTAAATAAAAATAAATGAAAATAAGGAAAAAATAATATGTGGATTCCATAGTAGAAAAATGGAAAGCTTGAATGATAAAAAATGTTAGAAGCATTTTTAAATGAAACTAAGTATAAATTTATGGAAAAAAAAGGATTGCAGTGTCGATAACAACTTGACAAAAAATTGCTTCATTGCCAAAAAAAAAACATATATCCAGAAAAATTTCCATATTAGTACATACCAAAAAGCTATTAACTATGAGGGGTAGTTATGGAACAATATTCTATGTTATTTAACCCACTTATGGTGGAAGTTGAAACTCACAGTGTACAAGCTTCTCCGTGTGAACCAATTTTCCTTCATAGGGATTTAGTTTTTCCTATAAATGCTCCTGACCCCTATGTAGATTTCCTAACATATCCAGTGTCTGTTGGGCGTGTGTTATATTCCCTCCATGACTAGTTGCATGTGCAGGGCCATAACTTCCCATGTTCGTTGTGCCAGGCACAACCCACCTTGTTGGGGGTTTTGTAGGGGGCGGTAGCTCCCTTACACGGAGTCTGGGGCAGTGCCATGGGAGATTTTTTTTGGACCCTATAATATATGGGCAGACCTACCTATGGTTTTTTGTATGGGTTTTCCACATGGTTTTGGGCATGATAATTTTATACCCATGGTATTTTGTGGGTCCGATAAGGGGAACTACGATTATGTTCTAATCTAAGGTTAATGGATTGGGGTGTATGAATGCTTCGGAATGTATATATATGTATTGTGACATTGAAAGGAATATAATGAAAACACAATCTGGTAGTCTCGGTTTTGGGATCCAGGGGAAAATATATGTGTTTGTTTTATCTTTTATATTCTTGCCATTGTTTATTTTTATGTTTTAAGAATAATTTTGCAAATAATTTTTGTACATGGTTAAAACCTACAATGTCCACCACTAGCTGTATTGGCGATCATTCATGAATGACATGATAGTATTTAGGTCATCAATTTTATTTCTTACAAGTTATTCCAGAAGAATTTTTAGATATGCAAGCTCATTACCAAAGTTTCATTGATAAAATTCAATGTCAATAAAATGAGGTACGTTGACAAGGATAGGATATATATCCTCCCCCTGACCAATGCTCTCTAGGTGACGTTGAATTGACTCTGTTTATTCACCAACTCCATGCCTCACTCTATTTTGTTCACGTGGAACCTTGTATTTCACCATAAAACAAAAAATACTCAACTACAATAATGGTATGGACGAGCTAACCTAATGAAATATTTTACATTAAACAGAACAGCAACCTAGCTAATAACAACACCAACGCACTTAGACTTGCACTACAATGAACCAGGACCTAGTCCCAAAATAAAATCTATAAATGAATAGTCATAGACCTTAAAAGAAAATTTACAGAATATCAACTAATAATAACACAAAATACTGAAACCAAAGCATAGAAGCATTCCACCTTACTTCGTTATCAAATTTGGAAAAAATGGAATAACATATAATCAAGTTTTCTGAATAAGGAACATTTAATTCCCATGGGTAATATCTATCTATATGATTGTCTTTAATTTGTTGTCTATACCCTACTTCAATGTAGATTGTCACTTATTTATCCATTTCTCTGCTCTGGGTGCAAAATCTTATTTTCCCCATCTTTCAACAAACCAAAATATAACTCCCTAATTTTAAAATTATTCCCTAACTTAATTTGCATATTTTTCTATTTCTCTTTTCCATTAATGTAAGAATTTATTTGGTGAATTGACATGTAATCAAGAGATCGTTTCAATTCATAATAGAACTTACTCTAACACATTTATAATGATTATTTCTTTTAACAAATCAATCAATATTATAAAATAGTCTTTTCAACATTTATTCAGTGACTGCATGCATAAACATGGATCTGTAACCAATATTTGTTCTAACATACTAGAAGGATGTGTGGGAAATGATATGTATGATAGAACCTTCGTTCCCTCTTTTTTACACTTCCGTATACATTACCCCTCCACACATATTAACTTTCTAGAGCGCGGATTACTGAATATTAAAAAATTAATTAAGGCTAATAATGAAATGGTTATGCCTCACAATGCAATTTTTATAGTGTAGAGATGCGATATTAATTGATTATAGAAATGTGGCGTTTTCATTTTGTTGATAATAGAAAAATTTGTAAGCAGTAACTATATTACATGCAATCAAAACAAAGTCCATAATTCATGCAATTTAGACAAATAATTGTGCATTCTTTATTATATCCAATGTGATTTTTTCTAAGTAACTAGTGTAGAAAATAAATATCTACACATGATTACATTGTTTCAGAAAGATCATTCCATATGTAAATTACCTAACTAAACACAAATCTTGTACTGAGTCATTTACTCATATGTATTTTTCATGAAAAATCTTGGAGTTATTTTCACCCCATTCTTAGATCTCTTATCTTTAATGGAATTAGAAATAGTTTCCTCTTTTTTATTTCATTATAGTGGTATTTCAACTTCTTCACCATCCTCATTCATAACAAAACGATAATTGAGCAAAGAAGACAAACACTACTATAAATTCTCTTTCATTAAAGAGTTTATCTATAAGATATGAGTTTCTCAGAAATGTCAATTGTACTTTTTGCTTCATTCCTTTCCATATACTAAACTTTGTCTCTTGATATCATAAATATTATAGGTTTATTGAGTGATGTATATTGATCCATGTTGCTTTTGGCAATGCTGAAACAAGAATACTTAAACTTCGTCCTCCAATTCATTTCTAGATTCTGAACAATTGTCCATATTTCATTCATTTTTGTTCCCTTCTTCATTTAAACTTGGACAAACTTTAAATGAGAGGAATCCATTAAAATTTATTCTTACTCTACACAACGTAAAAATTTGATAACTCTGTAGTGCGAATAAACAAGAACCATTAGCAAAATTCAATAGGCTTGAATTCACTTAATATCAACAAAATGTATAATGATTTTACCATTACTCTGGTACAAATGCTTATGATCTCAATAGTACTTGTCCTTAATATATGAAAAGATAATTTTTAATCATAGAATTAATCCTTAATTATGTTTTTACGATGTCCTGATTACATATCGATTCTTTTTTTTTATATCCAATAATCACGAAAAAGTTGTTGAAAAACAAGGCAATGTGTGCAAGAAGTGTGTGAAACATATCATTTAAATATGTTATAATGAATACTAGCTATATATCCCTATGCATATTCTTGACTTGTTAACAAGTGTGTTGATTATGTGCTGATTCACAGAATAAATGGTGAAAATACTACTTTCTAATATCGATAAATGTGATCTTCTTGATATGTTTGTGACCAATAGTAATTATACATGTGCAGAGTGTGAATATGTATAGGAAGCTTCCATTGTGTAAAATAAATATTTGAATAGAAGTGTATGAAGGAGATTCGGACATCATTTCGATTTTCTATGACACATTCTAGCTATGGAGACTTGTGCATACTCTTGAATTGTTTACAAATAGTAAATACTATTAAGGAGTCAAACACTATGTTGATTATAGGTTGATTCATTGAATAAATTCAAAAATTATTATTTTATAATATTGATAGATACAATTTTAATGATATATTTGTAGCCAGTAATCATTACACAAAGCATCAAAATAAATTATATTAAGCACTTGAGGGATGACGTGATTTCATATCGATTTAATAAATGGATATAATAGTACTACTAAGCCTTAATTAATTCGCCAATACTAAGTATGGATTCACCTGCATCGTAGTCAATATTTGTCACTGAAATTTCCTTCATTCTCGCAAACATTTTTATCTTGACACGGCTTTTCCATATATGGATTCCCTGCACACTTTTCATTTCTCGCATGATATAGTACTAAATGCTTTCAACAGTTTGTACATTACCTGTTATAATTAAAAAAATTGTGAAATATAATATGTTATAAACACTAATTTTTACCGGTAATCCTTGGTTCTATCATTATATGGTTTGACATGTATAAATTATATGGAAAACATGCTTGCGGTTGGTCGCTCTAATAGTGACATGTGATAATTGGATAAACATCCACACTAATTATTAGATTAATAAAAAGACATATCCTTAATAACACAGTGTGTGGAAGTGCAGTATTTAGTATTTACTGCATTTGATAATGTGAAGAGCCTCATACAAATGTGAAGTGTGAAGGAAGCTTCCTTAGCACAATGAAACTTTTCATTATAAGATATGCACAAATAAAGCTCCACATAATACTGTAGTTCTTTGTCTAAACAATATTCACTTTGAGAGATATGATAATGTGTTTTGACCTGACATGTGGTTTTGGTGGCTTCAATCATTTAAAAAATAGTATTGTGTAGAAGGAAGGTGTGCGGGAGAACTATGTGAAGGGAGAATGCATGCAGAAGTGTGAAACATTACGACGAACAATTTGTGTTTTTTATTGCACACACTTGTGCTCCCGAAAAAATAAGAAATTAAAAACACATTTCATTTAATTTTGGAAAATAAGTGTTAAATTCACAAATTCTCAAAGAAATATAAGTTTGATGAAGCTTTCACGAAAGTAAATCCAAATTAACATGGAGACCCTAACAAAATTTTAACAAGTAGCATGTATGTATTTGAATTGGCCATGTGTTCATCATACATTTTTTTAAATGCACATTTCAAAAACATAATCAATTAGCTTTTGAGGGGACTTGTTATGAATGGTTTTTTTCCAAAGTGATTTTTTATGTTCTCTACTAAGTTATTATTTTGGTATTTGTCATAAATGCAGAGATTTGGAATGCGGAGATGTGAATCAAGCTTCCATTATAGAGTGCATAAGTTCATACAAAGTTATGCGAGGAAGAATTTCATTATGCAAGATACGAATATTTGGAAGAAATATATACAAAGGTGGATTTCATTATGTAGTATTGAGGTGATTTGTAAGAGCTAGAGTACCACGTCTATAAGGAAAGCTCTACATTGTGCACAAAGAAAGCTTCTTCCACTATTGTTTTACCTTCCTTTGTGTGAGATCCTTACAATGGGACAAGTTTAGTTTGAGATTTAAGTATTTAAATGATTCAAAAATATTAAATTCATTGATGAACTTAGAAAATTAAGACAAAATTCTAAGTAAATAACATACTAAGAAAAATGAGTTGTGCCAATTTTAATTGTTTTGTAGGAAATAGAATAAAAAAGAATCAAAGAAGTGAGTGATATGACATTTTTATTCCTGACACTAACATTTATCTTCCTAATTATGCCATAATTGATGGGGTTATAGTTCCCTTACGTAAGTGAGGGGATACGGTCGAGGGGTTAACTACTACTATTTTGTCATGTGGAGAAAGGGTGTGTAACAACCTCAGGTTAAAAATTTCATGTAATAAAGTTAATAAAGGAAAAAATAATAGACATGATCGCAGGACACTTATTCCAAGCTAAATGTTGGGAAAAACATCTTAGTGTGGGTGTTAATTTGGTTTATTATGGCTAAGGAAATTGGCAAAGACAAAGGCAAAGGCTTTGGAAAGGAAAAGTGCTATTAATTGGAATTTATTTATGAAAATAATGGAAATTAGGAGAAAATAAAGGTGAATGATCATAGGTTGCATGGGAGGAGGAAAATGAAGGAAAAATAATGGACAATGAAGAAAACAAAGGCCGCATTAATAAAAAGTATTTTCGGGATCAGTTGGTACCTTCTGTCAATTCAGTTTTGGAGCTCTCTCTATATTCTCTCTCTCTCTCTCTCTCACTCTTAACCACTTAGAGTATTCTTGGAGCACTCTAGCATTGGATCAAGAAAGGAAAAACAAGGACAAATAAGGCAAGAGGAAGAAAAGATCAAGCAAGGAAGAGCATATTAAAGAAGCTATAGTGGGACTACTTGCAGGTATTGATTTTCATGCGTGATTTCCTTGTTATATTTGGTATGCATGGTACATGCATGTGTGGTTTTGGTTCTGTTGTTGTCATTTTCATAGGTTTTTCTAGGTGTGACAGTGTTTTTCAGCCTTTCCTTTCCATTTTCGGATATTCATGGTGTGATGGGGCTCTCTAGTTTTGGTTGAGCTATATTGCTATATGGATTCAAAACTGAGTGAGGTGGTATCCTGTTAGACTCCGTCTTGTCTAGTCCTCTGTCAGAGTCAAATGCAGACGGGTAGCTGTCAAAGTCTCAGTTCATATACAGGCCAATGCCAATCAGCTTTCACCCACTGCTACTTAGATGTTTGCAAAGCTTGTTTTCAGAATGTTTCAATAACACTTGCAGGCTAGGAGAAGGACCAATAGCTGTTTATATCAGGAGTGTCATCAATGAGAAATTGATTCTTCTTCAAAACCCTGTTTTGAAGAAGAAATCATCAAATATGTTTTGGTAATAAATAGGTAAGTGGTCAAAATATTTCAAATTTTACAGTTCTTCAGTGGCACCAGCTTCAAACATCCCTGCAAAAGACAACAAGCATTTCAGTTCAAAAATTCAGAAAAGCCAAAGAGAAAACATTATATTAAAGGACTAAAGGACAAAATGCCAAAAACATTATAGTGTGGGCTATCAAACAAATTCAAAAAATCAAATCTGATTTGGAAGGATATTTCTCTCATGTATAAATAATGGAAATCAAGTTCATTTGCTAAAATCCACAACATAGAAGTCGAATTGCAGTGATTGAGGGCCAAAATCGTGTTTTGCAGAAGTGTTGACAGGGTCTGGAGGGCATGCGACCCACTTGAGGGAGATGCGACCCACTTGGCAAATGCGACCCACCTGTGCGTTTTGACCAGTGCAAATTTAAATGCATGCGACCCACTTGTGGCATGCGACCCACTTGAGGGGGATGCGACCCACTTGAAGACAGAACTCAGAAAGTTGTGTTTTGCGCGCCCAGTTTCGATTCAAATAGACTCCAGTAGCTTGCAAACAATGAAGATGGAGGCATGATTGTTCGTGTCATCATGAATGATGGGCTTCTTGCAGTGCATGTACAATGTCTTGACAGATGTATAGAGGTGGCTGGAGCGTATGCTGCGCAAAGGGTGGATGTGAGCGTATGCTGCGCAAAGGATGGATGTCAATATAAGCTTGATTACCAGCTTCTGATATCTCTCAAAATCGATTGTGGCAGATTATTATTTTTAGTATTTGAGGTTTTACAAACACGTGGGACAGATGAGAGGCCAGAGTGAAAGAGGAGCTGAATCACGTGACAAAAATGGTTTCCAGTTTTCTTTTTGACATTTTTCCAGAAATCTAAGCGGAGAGAAGAATTAGAACAAGGGGCGACATCATTCTTCAGATCCTTGCCGTATATACTTCTGAACATAGAAAATATGGAATATGAACAGCTATCTACAGGGGAGTCCATTTTTGGAGAGGAGTATCAAACATTACTACAACTTCCATAAGATGTTATTAGTTGGAGAAGGGGACTTTTCTTTTTCTTTATCTCTGGCTAATGCATTTGGGTCTGCAGAAAACATGGTTGCCACCTCTTTTGACAGTAGAGCTGTTACAGTTTTATAATTCGGCCCATGAAACACTCTCAAATTTGGAAAGGCTTGGAGCATCGATATTGCATGGTGTTGATGTAACCACAATGGAGGAGCACCATATCATAAGGAAGATGAAGTTTCATAGAATTGTCTACAACTTCCCTCATGCTGGACAGGAATCCGATTTAGCAGTTATCAACAAGCACCGTCACTTGTTGAAGATGTTTTTCAAGAATGCACAGACAATGGTAAGCGAAATTGGAGAAATTCATGTTTCTCACAAAGTAGAAGACCCATACTTCTAAGTTTGTCCTAAATCCAGCCATTCTTTACAAGTGTGAAATAATGGCCAGGCAAGCAAATTTAAACCGCGTGAGTTTGGTTTTAATTGAGAAACTCAATGAAAATGATGAATTAAAGAGGCATGCCATATGGAAACTATTTTGGAGTTTGAAACTGAAAGACAAAATTAGAATGAAGATATCAACCACAACAGAAAAATAGGAACCGATCTTCTATTTAAAACTTCAGTTAATGATCTACGCTCCAGTTTGTGTCTTTGAATTGGCCAGCAGAGATTTTCAAATGGTAAAAGTAATGTGGCAATAAAAGTCAAAAGCCAAATTTAAATACAAATAACTATCTCAGCAAAGAAATCGAATTGGTTAGTCTATTTTGGGTCTTCAAGCTGCACTCCAGAACGTTTAGCTACAGGTTCTACAAATTCATTGTAAAGCTGCTTCTTTTAAGAGCAGACTTTTCCTATTTTAGGATTTTAGGTGAAACTGCTCCTTCCTTTCATCGATCAGTTATCACCTCTCATAGTTTTATTTATACATTGTAAATCAATTGTGATAGGGGAGAGAGTTCTGAGAGCTAGTGTAGGAGAAAAACAGAGTTTTATTGTACAGTTTGACAGAGGAGTAATTAAGTGGTGCAGCTCTGTTTCATCAGATTCTTGTGGCGTAAAGTTTAGCATATGTTTCTTCTACTGTTTCATATGTAATCTCGTAACGTTTTACATTTCATTCATAATCATTTCACTGGATGCTTTTGCAGTAAGATAGGTAGAATCCAATTTATTTGCTCTGCCTTGAAGGAGCGTTCAGGATTTGTATATTTTCTTTTGTCTGAAAGGGATTCATTGTTAAATGCCCTTTTCAGCTTTCTTAAACAGTCTTTACATCCAATTTAATTTCAATTTAATTGTTAAACTTCACTCCTACCTCGCCTTATGGAATAATCTGTGCCTTTGATTAAATCTCTGCTCATGTTTGTTTCCTAATTCCATGCACCTCGTAAAAACCCCACTCATTTATCAAAAACCTTCAGAGATCAGTTTACTACCCAAGATTCAATTTACTATCGGTTATCTCAGCCCTTTGAAGATCTTGTCGAGCTTCTTAACCCGAGAGATCCTTCCCCGTCCTCGTAGGCCAGCTACGAGGCTAAGGTTGGTTTGACAAGCTGCCTCGAACCTCGCCTCTTTCAGCTTCCGAGGCAGATTCGAGCGCTAACATAGTGGCGACTCATACTGGGGGATATCCTCCTTGCAAAGGATAACAGAGTTCGCATCCTATCGTCAACATGGTGGACAAGAATGACACCGCAAGGCTGAAATCATTCACCCGACGACTTCACACACTAAACAATCCAGACAATCGAATGCTTCATGGTGACTTCACTGCAGGGAGATCAGTAGCTGTGAGATTTTCAAGATGGACCGAATCACGAGAAGATACGCTCCCATGAGCCGAGATCACATCCCAGGTTTTCCGAATAAGATGCCCAAGGTGGATTGGTCAAGGAATCTGCCTACGTTTAACAATGATGGTAAGAAAGATGGTGCTTTACATTTAGTCAGATTTCACATGCATATTCGCAAGTTAAAGGTTGAATTTCCTGAAGATTGCTTGATGAAGATATTCCTGGCCACTCTGGAAGGTGAAGCTCAGTCATGGTATGAAAATTTGCCGCTGGCCTGTATTTACTGTTTAAAGGAATTTCATGCCCTGTTCATTGAAAGATATCAAATGTCTTATCCATCATTAAATTTAGTTCATGACCGTTGCAAACATGCTTATTCTTTTATTGAAAGCCTGGAGAAATATTATGAAGATGATAATTTCATGAATGATGAAATCATGGAGGCCCTGTACGAGAATCCATTTCAGCAGAATGAAGAGAACCTAAAGGATACCTATCAAGGTGCTCAGGAGACTTTGCAGCAGGTTGATGGCCATATGGCTGAAAATGATGAAAGAGAGAATGTCATTTCAGATCTGCCCACGGAAGACAGCAGCATGCAAGTAAGTCCAGTTCCAATTGCAGATTGTGATAATGTCCAGACAGCTACTTCAGATTCAGATTCAGATCAGGATGACCAAGCATATCTTGTGCTAAAGCCCATCAAGGAGAACTCTGCTGTTGAAATCATCTGGGATGCAGAAGACAAAGTAATGGATCCAAATGTTCTCCGTCATACTGTCAGCTCATCATTAGAACACAGCCTTCATGAAGAGGTGATTCAGTCAGTTCATGAAAATCAGAATGAGATCTTTGTGCAAGTAAGTGATAAATCTCCTTTCAATAACTCAGTAATGAATGATAGTTTGAATGCCCTGTCATATGAAGATAATTAATGTTTAAGCAGAAGAAAACAAAAGGCATTGTCTCCTTTGTCTGAAGATGAGATAGATCTACTTTTGAAAGGTCATGTTTCAGCCAAAACTACAACAGATTTGCAGTGCATACATAATCAGGAAAGTGTTGGTGAAATTTCTTCCTCTGTTGAAAAAGATGATTGTCTTGTAATCAGTTGTGTAGATCAGCAAACAGATAATTTTTTCCTTCACAAAGATGATAAGGCTGTCGTGTTTGATAATCTTGAAGATTGTTTTTTGTTTAAAAATGATCTAGATCATGAAGTTGAAGAGTATATGTTAGAATTTCTCATGGTCAAGAAACCTACAGCTAACACTCAGATGGCAGATCTGTGCATTTCTATCCCTCAGAAATCAATTGTCCTTTCAGATCAGAGTGAGGTGATTACTAGTATTTTTGCAACTGGATTTCCAGATAAGCCAGTGCTTCAGGATTTTCAAGACCCCTTCAACATTCTTCTGCAAACATTAGAAAGGATAAATATTGCCTGGTTTATTATCATAATATTTGGTTTCAGTGATTGTGTTGAGTTGCCTACAGGTTCATCATTCTGCCTGCTCAAGGAGAGTAAGAGCAGAAATTTGAGGTGTAGCCATCTACTGGATTGGTTGCATTGGAAAGCCAATTATACATGATTGTACATATCACATCAGTATGCAGGGGGTTGCCATCAGGGTTTTGAAATTTTGATGGACTGCTGCCCTTTTCAGAAAGTTTTTGTTTAATTCAGTCATTTCAGTTTGCATTAAGTCAGTTTGAGTCGATTTTCCAGTTGAGTTATCAGTCTTTAGTTTGTTTGTCAGAATAATGATTCCATCACCCAATGGATGGAGGCACTGTCTGCTCTCCCAAAGCTCTGCGATTCTTGGCACCTCCAAGAAGCGGCAACTGCCATCCCCATTGGAGCCAATGTTAGACTCCGTCTTGTCTAACCTCTGTCAGAGTCAAATGCAGACAGGTAGCTGTCAAAGTCTCAGTTCAATATACAGGCCAATGCCAATCAGCTTTCACCCACTGCTACTTAGATGTTTGCAAAGTTTGTTTTCAGAATGTTTCAATAACACTTGTAGGCTAGGAGAAGGTTCAGTAGCTGTTTATATCAGGAATGTCATCAATGAGAAATTGATTCTTCTTCAAATCCCTGTTTTGAAGAAGAAATCATCAAATATGTTTTGGTAATAAATAGGTAAGTGGTCAAAATATTTCAAATTTTACAGTTCTTCAGTGGCACCAGCTTCAAGCATCCCTGCAAAAGACAACAAGCATTTCAACAAAATCTTAAAAGCCAGTAGAAAACATTACATAAAGGACTAAAGGACAAATGCCAAAACATTATAGCAGGGTTATCAAATAAATTTGAATCAAATCTGATTTTGAAAGATATTTTCCCCATGTATAAAAAATGGAAATCAAGTTCATTTGCTAAAATCCGCAGCATAGAAGTCGAATTGCAGTGATTGAGGGCCAAAATCGTGTTTTGCAGAAGTGTTGACAGGGTCTGGAGGGCATGCGACCCACTTGAGGGAGATGCGACCCACTTGGAAAATGCGACCTAATTGCATGCTTTTGACCAAAGCAAAAATTTAAACAACACCCATTTGTCTGGTATGCACCCACCCAGGGCATCACCACCTGGAAGACGTAATCCGTAGTTGCGCTCGCGCGCTTAATTAGATTCAAATAGACTCAAAGAAACAAAACAATGAAGATGGAGGCATGACCTGCTCATCATGAATGATGGGCTTCTTGCAGTGCCTGTACAATGTCTTGACAGATGTATAGAGGTGGCTGGAGCGTATGCTGCGCAAAGGGTGGATGTGAGCGTATGCTGCGCAAAGGATGGATGTCAATATAAGCTTGATTACCAGCTTCTGATATCTCTCACGACGTTCAAAATCGATTGTGGCAGATTATTATTTTTAGTATTTGAGGTTTTACAAACACGTGGGACAGATGAGAGGCCAGAGTGAAAGAGGAGTTGAATCATGTGACAAAAATGGTTTCCAGTTTTCTTTTTGACATTTTTCCAGAAATCTAAGCGGAGAGAAGAGTTAGAACAAGGGGCGACATCATTCTTCAGATCCTTGCCGTATATACTTCTGAACATAGAAAATATGGAATATGAACAACTATCTACAGGGGAGTCCATTTTGGAGAGGAGTATCAAACATTACTACAACTTCCATAAGATGTTATTAGTTGGAGAAGGGGACTTTTCTTTTTCTTTATCTCTGGCTAATGCATTTGGGTCTGCAGAAAACATGGTTGCCACCTCTTTTGACAGTAGAGCTGTTACAGTTTTATAATTCGGCCCATGAAACACTCTCAAATTTGGAAAGGCTTGGAGCATCGATATTGCATGGTGTTGATGTAACCACAATGGAGGAGCACCATATCATAAGGAAGATGAAGTTCCATAGAATTGTCTACAACTTCCCTCATGCTGGACAGGAATCCGATTTAGCAGTTATCAACAAACACCGTCACTTGTTGAAGATGTTTTTCAAGAATGCACAGACAATGGTAAGCGAAATTGGAGAAATTCATGTTTCTCACAAAGTAGAAGACCCATACTTCTAAGTTTGTCCTAGATCCAGCCATTCTTTACAAGCGCGAAATAATGGCCAGGCAGGCAAATTTAAACCGCGTGAGTTTGGTTTTAATTGAGAAACTCAATGAAAGTGATGAATTAAAGAGGCATGCCATATGGAAAATATTTTGGAGTTTGAAACTGAAAGACAAAATTAGAATGAAGATATCAACCACAACAGAAAAATAGGAACCGATCTTCTATTTAAAACTTCAGTTAATGATCTGCGCTCCAGTTTATGTCTTTGAATTGGCCAGCAGAGATTTTCAAATGGTAAAAGTAACGTGGCAATAAAAGTCAAAAGCCAAATTTAAATACAAATAACTATTTCAGCAAAGAAATCGAATTGATTAGTCTATTTTGGGTCTTCAAGCTGCACTCCAGAACGTTTAGCTACAGGTTCTACAAATTCATTGTAAAGCTGCTTCTTTTAAGAGCAGACTTTTCCTATTTTAGGATTTTAGGTGAAACTGCTCCTTCCTTTCATCGATCAGTTATCACCTCTCATAGTTTTATTTATACATTGTAAATCAATTGTGATAAAGAGGGGAGAGTTCTGAGAGCTAGTGTAGGAGAAAAACAGAGAGCTCTATTGTACAGTTTGACAGAGGAGTAATTAAATGGTCAGCTCTGATTTATAAGATTCCTGTGGTTTGAAGTTTAGCTTATGTTTTCTTTACTGTTTCATATGTAATCTCGTAATGTTTTTCATTTCATTCATAATCATTTCACTGAATGCTTTTGCAGTAAGATAGGCAGAATTCAATTTATTTGCTCTGCCTTGAAGGAGCATCAGTATTTGTGTATTTTCTTCTGTCTGAAAGGGATTCATTGTTAAATGCCCCTTTCAGCTTTCTTAAGCAGTCTTTACATCCCATTTAAATTCAGATTAATGGTTAAACTTCACTCCTACCTTGCCTTATAGAATAATCTGAGCCTTTGATTAAAACTCTGCTCATGCTGTTCTTAATTCCATGCAGCCCAGAAAACCCCATCATTTATCAAAAAACCCTTTCATATCAGTTTACTAGCCTAAGATTAGCATTTACTATCGGTTATCTCACCCTTTGAAGATTTTTCACGTAGTTTGACCCGGAGAGAGCCCTCTCCTGTCCTCGTAGGGCCAGCTACGAGGCTAAGCTTGGTTTGATGTTGCTCTTGAACTCCTCGCTTCTTAGCTCCGAGTGATCTTTG
Source organism: Pinus albicaulis (assembly GCA_034641835.2). Taxonomy (NCBI): domain Eukaryota; kingdom Viridiplantae; phylum Streptophyta; class Pinopsida; order Pinales; family Pinaceae; genus Pinus; species Pinus albicaulis. The sequence goes on along the minus strand of CM076584.1, from coordinate 1,045,541,356 downwards.
AGCGCCACGTATCTAAAAGAAATAGCACATGTAAGAATCCCAAAAACTAGACAAGGATTATGGTAAAGCCAAATTTTGTGTACCTTAGTGGGCCTAGGAATCCTCGACTAGTGAATGGTGGGATATATGATAAATCCTAGAGACTAAGAGGCATGAAAATTCCTCATGGTGGCATCCATGTTTTTTTAGGGCCCAGTGATCTGGTTGGGATTGCCGTAAATCCTAGTTACATCGATGAGGGTGGAGGTGGTTTGACCTCTAGAATCCTTAGTTGGTTTTTGTTGTGAATCCCACATTCATGCTTGGAATATGGCACAGGGGTGATTGGATGAAAGAAATATTTGGTTCGGCCAATGTATGGTTGGGTGGTTCGTGGAAGTCCCGAACCTATTTTGCATATTCACTCATTAATAATAACTATGTATAAATGTATTGGTTCATATGTGGATGTTATGGTTGTTATATTCTTGATATTTTTGTTGGTTATATGCTAGTTGTGAGTATGTTTTATGACAGACTTAATGTATGCCTCTTATCATGTTTTGATTAGAAAATTAATGAAAACTGAATATATGACCTAATATATAATAATGCATCTATTTTGATAAGGAATCAATGCTTCTTAACAAATCTCAAATAAGTAAGAGACCCTTATGTTCAGATATATTATTAGGACCTGTAGATTACATTTTTGTGACATGTTTGATGAAATTCATATCATGGCTAGTGGGTGTCAGATCAAGTATTTGCATCAATGTTTGCATTAGTACCTATGTTTTCATCTTATTTATCAGTTTTCGGAGTTTCATGAAGTTCTGGTCAGTGGCCTGAGTCCTGGCCCTGAAAAAGTGGCACATAATCTAAGGTCGCTAGCACAAAACTAGCAGAAAAATTCCACAGTCACCAGCATGCCTTGTTGTGGGAGCGACTGGAAGGCCTTAGTCGCTTTCAAGGCTTTTCATGGGAGTGGATGAGGGTCAATATCAGTCAAATGATGAGCTGTCTTAGGGGTTGATCACGTGGAAGGGTTGGTTGACTCCTTAGAGTTTTGTAGCATGTGTGGAAGGTCAGTTTGGTTGTGTTATGTATATTCCACTTCATTAAGGTGACCCAGGAGGTTGAATAACATTATAGTCGCCTCTCGTCACATGTTTAACCTAGTGGACCGGTTAGCTTGGGTAAACGTGCCAGGAGGGTGTTACAAGGTGTGTGGAGAAATCATGTGAAAGGGAGTTTGTTAAAGATCAAGGACTATATCATGTCAATTTTTTTCTTCCACACTCTGCATAAGAATAATATGCAGAGTCAAGGCGTCAATAAAAAAGGCTAATTTTGTGATATGTAGAGGAAGGAGAAAGGTTGTTGGGAAAAGTGTGGCAGAAATAATGTGCTGAGAAATTGAGTGCGGGGGAGTCCATTAAGGAGCGAAGACTACATCGAGTCAATATTATTTCCTTCGTAGTGTGCATAAAGCTAATTTAATATGTGGAGTCAAGGCATGCACAAAAAAGGCTAATTTTGTGAGCGATGATTTCATCAGTGAGTGCTCTGACATTGTTATGCATGAGATTACTACTATTCTACCCAATGAGCCAAAGAAGATGAGGGTTCCATGTAGCTTACATAAGCAGGGGGGATGAAGAAATATGTGGAAATAGCTTTGAAATATTAATTTAATATGAAAATGCTACAATTTTTTTTGTGGAGAAAGGCTTTGTGTAGGGAATGTGAGAGAAAAGGTGTTTGTAGAGGGGGTATGTTTGAAGAAGTACTTCACACAGTAAATATTTTGACTCCACCTCCACACTGCACAAAGAAAACATTCAATGCCTCTTCACACTCTGCACTTTCCACACACCCTTTCTCATTCCTTCGCATATCTTTTCAAACCCACCCCAAACCTTAGCTATTTAACCTCCAATACCAAGATTCACAATTACCATCGCAACAGATAATTCATTAGGTCCGACATTATCAACAGTGAAAATTTCATTCCCGCAACAAAATATATCTTTGCATCTCTTATTACCATTGGATAAATGGTCAAACTTACACAAATATGGCTTTTATTATGCAAAATATGTAGGTACAGGTGAAATCTATTTGGATTTGGTTTTCATTTTGCATAATACAAAGATGCAAACATGTATATAATGATAAATTGTGAAAATGAGGGCATTCTCGAATAAGGAGAAAATGTGGGTCTCAAAAAAATAACCATGACCTTAATCAATTAATTACCAATAGAGGAAGGGAATGTGTTGCATTACACCTATTAATCTTGTTTTAAACTTCAATTCAACTCATGAGCTTCAATTCAAGTTTTCATCCATCAATTCTTAGTGTGTCTCATATATAAATAGTTTCAGCTATTATTAAAGGAAGAATAATCATCATTATTTTAAGATATTATCATTAATATGCAGTTAAAACCATATTTGGAATTATAATGGATAAAACAAAATCCTAAAATGATAATATAATAATTTTATAAAATAGAAAATCTTACCTTTGTCTTGGCTCTTTTTATCGTAAAAGTTTTTATCTAAAAATTTAATCAAACCTTAAATAGTAAAATAAATAGGTTAAAATTTATTTAAATTTGAGTAAATACATTCTTATTATATATTTGTGTTTCCCAACATTTAATACCTAATATATCCATAATTTATTTCAGAATAATGAATTGATATCAATAATCACACAAGCATGTAATATTATCACCAATTTAGAAAGGGAACTAAATTTATGGAATAACATGCATTCGACACCTAAATACTATGCATGTTCTTACCAATAATTCAAAAAGGAAACCACATGTATGAAATAACATGCATTCCCACACCCAATAGGTAGGGTGATTAGAAAGACATGCAATGATTTTCCCTAGACATGTTTACACGCTGCCTCTTCATAAGTCATCGAGCAGGGTATAGATGGCATTCAACATGAGTGATATATATTATATCAATGCAGAGATTGTAGGTCACTACAAACTTAATCCTCACTTTACCATAATTTGGCCTGTAATGGAAATTCGATGTGGTTCCATCATGCATTATCTGACATTAAGTTAGGCAGATTAAACTAGCCCTTAGAATGATATTACATTAATGGAGGCACTTTTTATTCCCTCCTCTTGCAAAGACTTCACTAGGTAAGGAATATAACTCGATGTTGTTTAAATATATATGTGTTTTTATGTTTCTCTAATTTTTATCCTTGCATTATGCTATATTGTCCTTATATTTTTAGTTTATTTTTGGGCCTTCCCCGCCACCCATCTTCATTTCCCATTTTTTCCATGTCGCCCTGCACTTGTTTCCCTCCTTCCCTTCTCTTTTCCTGGCTCGACCAACCCTATTGTATTGGCTAAAACTGCTGCATTTTTCAAATCACGGGTATGTTTTTCTACTTGGCACTAAATGAATGGAACTATGGGAATCTCCACAACATTGTTTTGAAAATTCGACAAAACACCACGACACAACGTGAGCTCTGAAGGTAATCCAAATTTATCCATTCAAATTCTTAGAATAGATACTCTCACGATACAAGGAGTGGTGTCGTTTTGCATGCTCATCAACCAACAATTTACCGGGGCTCGCTTCCATCCTTATTGAAAGAGCTAAACAAGTTAACCCATCTGGTGAGGGTGAAGTAACCACATTGTATTCTGTAAAAATTGACAACACAATCGGTGCTTGGCCTGTCAATAATGGGGAAATAAGGAGAGGAATGGTGAGACGGAAGATATGGTGGGCGCAGAAAGCGATCGAACCACTTGTTCGTCATTGTGACAGACAAATAGTATAGACTGATTGGAGGGATAGTTGTGGCCTACAAATGTTTCTCATTACCTGGTGATTTGGATTATTTCACTAAAGTTCAAGTTTTCGACAGGAATTCAGTGTTGCAATAATTTCTGTAAGGTCAGTTTTGGGCAGAGGCTTTGATTTCCCTTAATATCATCATGGTAATGGACAAAGAAACTTTAGAACCTGTGGAAACAAATGATATAGAGCAAGTGAAAATTTCCTCATCAACCAAAGCTTGGAAGTGGGTTTGGATCAATGCCAAACAGTATCGGGGCATATTAAATGAATACTAGCTCATCTAAAATGGGAGCAGACAAGGAAAAAAATATCTCAAAGAGAAAGTACTCGGACCCTTTGTAAGAAACAACATTCAAACAAGTCCTCCCTGCAAGCATGTGGCAAAAATAATTCCAAAGGAAAATGAAAATTCATTGATGATTCTACCTTATATAGTCCCACATCCACACCTCTTACTTGGCCATCTGATCTTTATGTGAAATAATTTTTAAATGTAAAAAATAGGTTGGAGGTAGTAGAAGCTAAAGATCAGGAAAGAGATTGTACAATCCATATAATAACAGCTGAAAAATAGGGAAAATTTTAAGGATGGAAAATTATCTTGAAGTTTAAAACATTGGCGAATCTCACTAGTCCCTAATATGTAAATTATAATATATTTATTAATATATTTGTAAAATTATTAAAATTTAAAATGATTTTATATATAATATCTATATAATGTTGGTGATTTTTAAGGTAAAATAATTTTATATTGTAAACTTTTGGTGAATCATTTTTAGAAAAAATGGAAATTGGTGAATCTTTTTTTCAGAAAAATCATGGAAAATTAGCCCACATGCGAATATTAGCCCCTAAAATTTTCCATGCTGAAAACCAAGCTTTATCAAAAAGAAAAAAAATTCTGAAGGAGAAAGTGGCATTGCTACAGGAATCTCTCCTGATAGTTAAGACAGAATGGAAACGGATGAAGGCGCAGGTGCAAAACATGACGAAATTTGTAGTGGATAATAAACAGAGGTGATGAATGTGAAACCATCCAAGGATAAGGGGAAAGTAGTTTCCCAAATAGACAGTCATGAAGAGACATCAAGAGAAGAAAGGAAAGGAGATTCTGCAAAATTCTCTAAAACCTGGGCTCAAGTTATTATCTATTCTGCTAAGAGGGAAGGAGAAACAAACATTCAAAGTTGACAACATGCAAGATAGAGAAAGAATTCATAGGCAAGATAGAGCAAAAAAACATATATTAAAAGGGTGAAATATTATGGGAAAAATGAATGTTGATCTCGATGGATGTACTTACAATGTATCATTTAAATAAATAAATATAGAGATGCAACAGAAATAATGCGTCATTTCATTAATAACAGAAATATGCTTACAGACATAATGGAAATAAAATAGCTAGGGTACTGGTAGCGAATCTCTGAGAAGAGATGTGATGGCTACAGACCTCTGAACTGTGTTACAATGAGGCTCGAGGGCCTATTTATTGTTGAGAAACAATGTAGAATCCGAAACGTCCAAAAACCTAACCATAGGAGATGAGGCGCCAAAACTATGGGCGCCCGTTTGGGTAAATTGGTGGTTCAACTTCCCGGGGGCGTAACTTTGGCATCCGATCTCCGTTTGATGCACATGATACATCATTAGAAAGCTCTATCCGAGGACCACAACGTTCGGGATGAAGTAAAACGATGCCCAAAAAACGTCGTTTAGGGCCTCAAAACGGCTCCGGAAGTTCAGGACCCGAAAAACTGCTAAAAATAGTAAGTTTTGTTGCAACTTCAAAACTGAAAGAACTGATGATGGGGGTTCAAATGGAATAGGTGGGTGGCCACCAATATCCACCTGGATCATTAAGCCCCCAAAATGGCTCCGAGAGTGGAGGACCTGAAAACCTGCTAAAAATAGTAAGTTGTGCTAAATGTGAAAAGCTGCAAGAATTGATGGTGCTGGTCCAAATGGAATAGGTGGGTGGCCACCGATATCCACCTGGATCATTCCTCCCTCCTTAGGAAGCAGTGGTCCCCATTGCGTTGAGATCCTCCATGAGATGAGGCAAATTCTGTTTAACTGAGTATGCTGGATGCATTTAGTAAATTTGGTTTCTTTATCAGCCTCAGACAGTACATGTTTGGATTCTGTATGTGTAGTTGCAAGATGTATGGCAACATCAGGCGGTGGTGCGTTGGGAGTCAGATCAATGGAGTGCTTGTCCTGACAGTGTAGAGGAACCTCTATGAGCGAGGAGAAATTGTCATCGTATTTGTCCATCTGCTGCAGCCGTGCAAGGGAGCCCTATTTCAAGGTTGTGGCCACAATATTCTTCTTTCCCCGTGAGTGAGTCGTAAGGAAAATGAATTTCCTGGTTTGGGAAACGATCTTACTGCGTTGTTTTGCAGTAGTCAAAGAGATGACAGGAGGCGGTACTACCTTCGATATCTTGTACAAGTTATTTCCCAAAGTAATAATAACAACACGAGACCTAGACTCATACACAGCATGTCGCCTCCATAAGTATGGTTGGCCCAATAATACATCAGCTACATCAAGAGGAGCAACATCACACAATACCTCATCCGTGAATGGCTTGATACTGTACAGAAGGCGGCACTGCTGGCGAATGCGGAGATCTCTCCCTGGGTGGAGCCACCCGATGGTATACGGCTGCGGGTGGGCTATGGTCGGTAGGCCGAGCCGCTTCACGACCTCTGCTGAGATGAGGTTCTTTTGGCTTCCGCTATCGACGAGAAATTGTAGCGGAGAACCCTTTACCCACATCTGCGACTGGAAGAGGCGCTCCCCCTCCTCTGGATCCTCTGGACCCTCCTTCTGGATCTTGGTGGTGGCAACAATGGCACTGGGATCCGCATCAATGATCTGCTTCCCTTTTTCATTGCCTTTGTCCGGTTCTAACTCAGGATCAGAAAATGCATCTGATTCGGGTGCCTTTAGTTCAGCCACCAAAGACTGTTTGGCCCGACACTCGTTTGTGCTGTGAGTGGGGCTGTTATGAAATTCACACCACTTCCCCGTGTCCTTCTTTGGATTTGTGGTGTTGTTCTGAGTCACATTGCTTTGGCCTTGCCCCTTGTTCTTCGATTCGGGGGCACCTTTCGGATTCGCAGATCCAAAGTCTCGCTTCTTCTGCTTAAATTTCTGCTCGATCTTGGCGGCATAGCGATATGCCGTGCCAAGCGATGTAATGTCAAGGAACTCCATTTCCTCCTGAATGTGTTTGTGCAGACAGCCGCGGTACTTGAGCACCAAATGTCTCTCCGAATCTTTAATACCCAACTTTGTGCGCAGGGTATGGAACAGATTCGTCAGTTCGTGCACATCTTGATCCTTTTGTTGCCGCAGCGTGGTCCATTGGATGTATTTGTTCTCATAGCTCCCCACGGGGTAATATTGTTCCTTGATGCCGTCTCGGAACGAATTCCAAGTGGGTGTGGCCGAGAACAGAGAGGGTTCCCCTTCGCCCTCTTGCTCACTGTAGGTTTCCCACCAGTCTTTGACATGGGGGGCAGCTTTGAGGAGTGCAAAAATAATCTTTTCTCGGTCAGAGAAGTCATGGACCGAGAAATACCCTTCCAACAAATTTAACCATCTATCTACGTCATCTGCATCTATTTTTCCTTCAAATATAGGAATTTCAAAGTTTACCTGTACCTTGAAGGGAGTGGCGCCTCCAGAGTGGATGTTGGATGTAGATGCGCCATCGGTGGACATTCGTTGAAGGCTCTGGGAAAATTTATCCATCATCGTGTTCCTTTATTTTTCGAGGGCCTCCTCGAGCAATATTTTGATAGGATCTCTTGATCCCTCGTCTTTCTTTTTCTTCCGCCATGGTTCCCCCTACGAGGGTTTGCGAGGGCCGATCTTCCCCTTTGCAAGGGTTCAAACTGCAACGAGCCCTAGCTCCTTATACCCCGACCTCGTTGGGGACATGCAAAGAAGGATCGAGAAAAAGCAGACCGCTTTGATACCACTGATCCATATTTATGCAGGAACGCAACAGAATAAACATATAACCATAAATACAGAGATGCAGCGGAAATAACACTTCATTTCATTAATATCAAAGAACTGAAATTTGCTTACAGACAGAATGGAAATAAAACTAGCTAGGGCACTAGTAGCTATCTCTGAGAAGAGATGTGGCGGCTACAGGCCTCTGAACTATGTTACATTGAGGCTCGCAGGCCTATTACAGACATAATGGAAATAGATGAGCTATGGTACTGGCAGCGTATCCCTGAGAAGAGATGTGGTGGCTACCAGCCCCTTGAGCATGTTACAATGTAGACATGATGGAGATGTGAGCGAGCTAGGGCAAGCCTTAATTGTATCTACGAAGAGATATATCACTCTATTGGGGACATGAAGAGAAAAACGGAGAAAAACGGACCCGCTCTGATACCACTGATCCGGATTTATGCGGGAATGCAACAGAATAAACATATAACCATAAATACAGAGATGCAGTGGAAATAACACTTCATTTCATTAATATCAAAGAACTGAAATTTGCTTACAGACAGAATGGAAATAAAACTAGCTAGGGCGCTGGTAGCTATCTTTGAGAAGAGATGTGGCGGCTACGGGCCTCTGAACTGAGTTACAATGAGGCTGTGAGGCCTATTAAGACATAATGGAAATAGATGAGCTAGGGTACTGGCAGCGTATCCCTGAGAAGAGATGTGGCGGCTAGCAGCCCCTGAACTGTGTTACAATGCAGACATGATAGAGATGTGGCGAGCTAGGGCACTGGTAGCGCTTATCTCTGAGAAGAGATGTATCGGCTCCCAGCCCCCTGAACTGTCTTACAATGAGGCTCAAGGGCCTATTTATTGTTGAGAAATAATGTAGAATCCGAAACGTCCAAAACCCTAACCGTAGGAGATGAAGCGCCAAAACTGTGGGCGCCCTTTTGGGTAAATTGGTGGTTCAACTTCCCGGGGGCGTAACTTTGGCACCCGATCTTCGTTTGATGCGCTAAATAGCTCGTTAGAAAGATCTATACGAGGAATAAAACTTTTGGGATGAATTTGATGATCAAATTCGCTGGTAAAACGATGCCCAAAAAACGTCGTTTAGGGCCTCAAAACGGCTCCGAAGGTTCAGGACCCGAAAAACTGCTAAAAATAGTAAGTTTTGTTGCAACTTGAAAAATGAAAGAACTGATGATGGGGGTTCAAATGGAACAGGTGGGTGGCCACCAATATCCACCTGGATCATTAATGCCCCAAAACGGCTTCGGGCATGCAGGAATGGAAAACCTGCTAAAAATAGTAAGCTGCTGGAAGTGAAAAGCTGCAAGAATTAATGTTGCATGTCCAAATGGAATAGGTGGGTGGCCACTGATATCCACCTGGATCAATCATCCCTCCTTAGGATGCAATGGTCTCCATTGTGTTAAGTTCCTCCATGGGGGGAAAATTCCTCTCAACTTGGTATTGGATTTGTCCAGGATGTCGCGGACCTGTTGGTGGACGTGCTTGATGTAGATATGCCACCGGTGGGCAGACGTTGAAGGATATGGGAAAATTTATCCGTCATCGCGTTCCTCTGTTTCTCAAGGGCCTCCTCGAGAAATATTTTGACAGGATCTCCTCCTCCCTCGTCTTTCTTTCCTTCCGCCATGGGGGGTCGTCGGGGTTGCGAGGTTGAACTCCTTATACCCTGGCCGCATTGGGGACATGAAGAGAAAAACAGAGAAAGAGCAGACCCGCTCTGATACCACTGATCCGGATTTTATGCAAGAACGCAACAGAATACATATATAACCATAGATACAGAGATGCAGTGGAAATAATGCTTCATTTTATTAATAAACGAATGACTGAAATAAGCTTACAAACATAATGGAAACAAGAGAAACGGAGACTGCTCGATGCCGAAGAAAAACGGTGGTATCGGGCGGACTGCTCTTTCTCTGTTTTTCTCTTCATGTCCCCAACGCGGCCAGGGTATAAGGAGTTCAACTTCGCAACCCCGACGACCCCCCATGGCGGAAGGAAAGAAAGATGAGGGAGCAAGAGATCCTGTCAAAATATTGCTCGAGGATGCCCTCGAGAAATAGAGGAACGCGATGATGGACAATTTTTTTTTTTCAGATCCTTCAATGGCTGCCCATCGGTGGCACATCTACATCCAGCATGTCTACCAACAGGTTCGCGACATCCTGGACAAATCCAACACCAAGTTCAGCAAAAATTCCCCCCCCCCCCCCATGGAGGAACCTAACGCAATGGAGACCATTGCTTCCTAAGGAGGGAGGAATGATCCAGGTGGATATCGGTGGCCTCCCACCTATTCCATTTGGACCCGCAGCATCAATTCTTTCAGTTTTTCAGCTTCAGCATAGCTTACTATTTATAGCAGGTTTTCGGGTCCTGCACACCCGGAGCCGTTTTGGGGCATTAATAATCTAGGTGGATATTGGTGGCCACCCATCGAGTCCATTTGAACCCCCACCATCAGTTATTTCAGTTTGTAAGTTTCAACACAACTTACTATTTTTAGCAGTTTTTCGAGTCTTAAAATTCCGGAGCCGTTTTGAGGCCCTAAACGACGTTTTTTGGGAAAACGGAGAGCAACATGGGTCCATGGACCGATGTTGCTCATTCAAAAATTGTACTCCTCAGATAGATCTTTCTAACGAGCTATTGAGTGCGTCAAACGGAGATCGGATGCCAAAGTTACGTCCTCGGGAAGTTGAACCACCAATTTACCCAAACGGGGCCCACAGTTTTGGCGCTTCATCTCCTACGGTTAGGGTTTTGGAAGTTTCGGATTCTACATTGTTTCTCAACAATAAATAGGCCCTCGAGCCTCATTGTAAGACAGTTCAGGGGGCTGGGAGCCGATACATCTCTTCTCAGAGATAAGCGCTACCAGTGCCCTAGCTCGCCACATCTCCATCATGCCTACATTGTAACATAGTTCAAGGGTTGGTAGCCGCCACATCTCTTCTCAGGGATACGCTGCCAGTACCATAGCTCTTTTATTTCCATTATGTTTGTAATAGGCCTGCAAGCCTCAATGTAACACAGTTCAGAGGCCTGCGTACGCCACATCTCTTCTCAGAGATACGCTACCAGCACCCTAGCTTGTTTCCAATATGTTTGTAAGCTTATTTCAGTCATTCTTTTATTAATAAAATGAAGCATTATTTCCGCTGCATCTCTGTATCTATGGTTATATATGTATTCTGTTGCATTCCTGCATAAAATCCGGATCAAATGATCGAGGTGGATATCGGTGGCCACCCACCTATTCCATTTGGACCAGCACCATCAATTCTTGCAGCTTTTCACATTCAGCACAACTTACTATTTTTAGCAGGTTTTCGGGTCCTCCACTCTCGGAGCCGTTTTGGGGGCTTAATGATCCAGGTGGATATTGGTGGCCACCCACCTATTCTATTTGAACCCCCATCTTCAGTTCTTTCAATTTTCAAGTTGCAACAAAACTTACTATTTTTAGCAGTTTTTCGGGTCCTGAACTTCCGGAGCCGTTTTGAGGCCCTAAACGACATTTTTTGGGAAAAATGAGAGCAACATGGGTCCATGGACCGATGTTGCTCATTCAAAAATTGAAGTGCTCGGATAGATCTTTCTAACGAGCTATTGAACGCGTCAAACGGAGATTGGGTGCCAAAGTTATGCCCCCGGGAAGTTGAACCACCAATTTACCCAAACGGGCGCCCACAGTTTTTGCGCCTCATCTCCTACGGTTAGGTTTTTGGACGTTTCAGATTCTACATTGTTTCTCAACAATAAATAGGCCCTTGAGCCTCATTGTAACACAGTTCAGAGGTCTGTAGCATACATCTCTTCTCAGGGATAAGCGCTACCAGTGCCCTAGCTCGCCGCATCTCCATTATGTCTGCATTGGAACACAGTTCAGGGGCTGGTGGCTGCCACATCTCTTCTGAGGGATACGATGCCAGTTTCCTAGCTCATTTATTTCCATTATGTCTGTAATAGGCCTGCGAGCCTCAATGTAACACAGTTCAGGGGGGCTGCGTACGCCACATCTCTTCTCAGAGATACGCTGCCAGCGCCCTAGCTTATTTCCATTATGTTTGTAAGCTTATTGCAGTCATTCATTTATTAATAAAATGAAGCACTATTTCCGCTGCATCTCTGTATTTATGGTTATATCTGTATTCTGTTGCGTTCCTGCATAAAATCTGGATCAGTGGTATCAGAGGGGGTCTGCTCTTTCTCTGTTTTTCTCTTCATGTCCCCAATGCGGCCAGGGTATAAGGAGTTCAACCTCGCAACCCCGACGACCCCCCATGGCGGAAGGAAAGAAAGACGAGGGAGCAGGAGATCCTATCAAAATCTTGCTCGAGGATGCCCTCGAGAAACAGAGGAACGCGATGATGGACAAATTTTTTTTTTTTTTTTTTCAGATCCTTCAATGGCTGCCCACCGGCAGCACATCTAAATCCAACACCAAGTTCAGCAAAATCCCCCCCCCATGGAGGAACTTAACGCAATGGAGACCATTGCTTCCTAAGGAGGGAGGAATGATCCAGGTGGATATCAGTGGCCTCCCACCTATTCCATTTGGACCCGCAGCATCAATTCTTTCAGTTTTTCAGCTTCAACACAGCTTACTATTTATAGCAAGTTTTCGGGTCCTGCACACCCGGAGCCGTTTTGGGGCATTAATAATCCAGGTGGATATTGGTGGCCACCCATCGAGTCCATTTGAACCCCCACCATCAGTTATTTCAGTTTGTAAGTTTCGGCACAACTTACTATTTTTAGCGGTTTTTGGTCTGAACTTAGAACCGTTTGAGGCCTAACGGCGTTTTTTAGACTCGTTCAACAAATTTGATCCAACAAATTCGTCCCGACAGCTGTAGTCCTCGGATAGATCTTTCTAACGAGCTATTGAACGCATCAAACGGAGATCGGGTGCCAAAGTTATGCCCCCGGGAAGTTGAACCACCAATTTACCCAAACGGGCGCCCACAGTTTTGGCGCCTCATCTCCTACGGTTAGGGTTTTGGACGTTTCGGATTCTACATTGTTTCTCAACAATAAATAGGCCCTCGAGCCTCATTGTAAGATAGTTCAGGGGGCTGGGAACAGATACATCTCTTCTCAGAGATAAGCGCTACCGGTGCCCTAGCTCGCCACATCTCCATCATGTCTACATTGTAGCTTAGGTTCAAAGGAGTGAAGTGCCGCCACATCTCTTCTCGAGGATCTGTTTGCCGGTACCATGGCCCTCTATTATTTCCATTATGCATGACGAGCTGTGAGCCTCAATGTAACACGGTTCAGAGGCTTGCGTATGCCACATCTCTTCTCAGAGATACGCTACCAGCACCCTAGCTTGTTTCCATTATGTTTGTAAGCTTATTTCAATAATTCATTTATTAATAAAATGAAGCATTATTT